>PVKA01019025.1:0-42779 GCA_004027165.1 Ctenomys sociabilis | reverse complement strand
TCTGTTTATCCTTCAGTTGGCCTTAAGCAATGTGTATTGGTCTAGCTGAGGTGCTGGTGATAGTCTTTGAAGGTGGCATGCGTGTTTCCCTGGTAAGCCTGCTGCTCCTTAATGTGAGCACAGGTCAGTAGAGCTAATGCTCCACGCTGCCAGCTGGGATCGAGCCTCAAGATAGAGGCTATGACTTCCTGGGGCTTGAAAGACTGCATCAAAGCTGAAGCCCTAGACTTCCCCAAACATTACATACTATATAATGCAGATTACTCTCTCTGCATATCCTCTCTGCATATGACAGAGGTAAATGTAGGCCTCTCACCTAGCTCAGCTCACAGTAGTCACCTACTTCCCACAATTCTCAGTCAATCCTCAAGCCACTCCCCCTCTGAATAAAAACCAGGTGAGGCCCTGGGTCTCTCTCTCTTGGTTCCAGAAAGCCATGTCATGGCAGGACTTAGAGCCCCTCGACTCCCTGATGATTAAAAATATAGTTTAGTGTCCTCATTTTCGCCATGGGTGCATGGAAAGTGGTAGATTGGAATCAACTTGATGGGATTCCAATAACGTAACTTTGGGATTACAAATACTGGTTTCTTGGACTGAGAGGAGGACCAGGAAGTGTCCTGGGCTGCTGTCTGTTTTTGTGGTGAGACTAAAGGTGTCCAAACAACTGCCCATGTTTATTAAGTCTCTGTGACACATTTCTGCTGCCAAGGTAGTCCATGCCCAGGACGTACTCAATAAATTCATCTGAAAGCCCAATACCCACACTACAGACACAAATTACTAAGTAACCATCACTACCTCCTTTAAAACTTCAAGCTATGTCTAACAAAAAATTAAATGAGGAAAGAAAATTATGTCTGTGTTTTGTTGTTACATTAACAAGAAACACTTTGCTAGTATCATGACAGGAAATTCTTTGCTTTTCAAGTTGTTGTAGAGTATCAAGGGTCAGGGCGTCAATTATAGCTACCCACGAATTCATATTTTTTTTCTGTTCTAATATTATTATGGACTTGAAATCAAGGAGGGGAGAAATTGGTTCCTAAATGTAAGAACCTGGACTTTCAGAAAGAAAAAATGGTAGCAGGGAACACCAAGTGAGACGTGCACTGCAGCCCGCGACCCCGCGCAGAGCCCCTTCTTCTGGGCTCACTCTTCCATCACACGAGAGATTTTCCTCCTGCGGCTCGCACCAACACAAGTGAAGGGAGCCACGTGCCCCACCGGACGCCCCCTGCAGCACTGGGCCTGTGGAGAAACGCTTTCACTTCTTAGTCAATAAAGAATTTCTAGTGTAACTCTTAACACTGGTGTCCGGGTTTCACCTGGTGGTGCAGTCGCTCCGAGTAGGCTGAGGCAGAATAATTAAAACAACTCTGCGTTCCCGTAAAATACAGTTTGCGAAGCCACCAGCCTCCAGGGGCTTCCACTGACACTGACACGGGACTGACCCTTACGACAACTGTATTTCTTGTCATAAAAAAGCACACTTTAAAATGAAGTGCTCTGACAAAATGCACTCACATGCAGGAAATCAGGAGTTCACAAGCCAACACAAGGCCATTATTTAATTTTTAATTAGGTTTCACCTAGCAATGGAAAACCCAGTCTTCATTCATTCAACAAAACGCTCACTGAGAATAATCTGTGGCGTAGAAAGCTCCCAAACAGATGTCTAACATGAGAAGTCGGGATTCAGGAAAGTGGGAAACCGCCCTGCCTGTGTTCTCCAGCAATCTGATAAGCAAACAGCCTCACCTGCAGCACTCATCTCTAATAGTTTATTTCTGGTCTGTCGAAGAGATGCAATTCACTTTGCTGATGCATCCTTCTTTATTTGGGTGGGATGCACACAGATACATACTTAGCGAATGTCATTCCCAAGAGATAATAGGCCACAGAGAAGATGCACGCAGGCCAAGTGCATCAGAAAACCACCTCACCTGCGTGAAGACACCTAAACAACCACTGTGTTTATCAAGTGTGCAAAACCTCAACCTGCTGGGAAAGTTCTAGAGCCTCTCCACTGCGGCTGAGCTTCTCAACAGCCACACTGTCTGCAGGCATGACTTACGCAAAGTCCTGATCTTTGCTGTTGTTTATACCAGCGCTGGTGTGGCAGGGATGCCCAGGGAGGTCACTAGCTGCCGCAGTGCAGGGAAGAGCTTTCCCCTTCCAGCACTGAAGGCTCCCTCAAAACCCCTCCCGAAAGCCAAGGCGGTCTCCTCCTTGGGGAGTATTTCATGATCCCCAACTTGGGCTTATCTCTTCTGGTCTTGAACTAGTCTAACCAGAGAGCCCCGAGGTGAGAAGACTTGAGCTTTCAGAGCAACAGGAAGAAATGCCAGGACAGAGAGGGACCAGACTCTGGGAAAGGCAGGGGCAGGACCCCTGGTGCCATCTCCATGTTTCAGGTTCTGAGGTTTCATAATATAAATGCATAGTGCGGCCAATCTCCAACAACGCCAAGGGACACTGTGTCAGAGGTGCCAAGCGCGGACCTTTTCCCTCTTTGGAGAAGAGGTCATGAGAAAAACCCTTTCCACTTTGCCCATGAAGAACAGGCGAGGTCCTCGGGCCTAACCTGGGGCTGGTAGCAGGCACCCATCTGCTACAAGCCATCCCCTCCGGGCGCTGCCACCCCAGCCCTGCCAGCCTGAGGTGGCACTTGTGTCTCTCTTGCTTCACAGGCTCCTCTGACACCTCCCAGTTCCTGCGGGCACTATCCTAGCTGGGCCACAGGCTCCCGCCAGCTGAGTGCGGCCTCCTAGGAGGGGTGCCCTGGGCGCTTCCCACTGAGTGCCCACCCGCCTGCTTGCCCACCGCTGTGCCTGCCATGGCCACCTGCTCTCCGGCCTGCAGTCAGCATGTGTTCAGCAAGTGGTTGAATGAGGGCTTCTGCTTGCGGCCTTGAGTCACAGCACCAGCCTCCTGGTCATGTCAGAAACCCCACACGGGGGCCCAATCTGTGCTCCCCTCAGGAGGGTTCCTTCAGGTGATGCTCTGGGACCAGGTACATACAGAAGAGCTATGAGAAGAGCAATCAAAGTGGCCAGCCTGGCACAGATCAGCCACAAGAAGGGAAGCCAGGGCTTTCTCCTGCCTGCTTCTGGTGAAGGCCGAGCACTGACAATGTGACGGCTCAACCACACTCAGATGAACCCACACGGGCACTCTATGCTTTTGTTTTTGGTTTGGGGCTTGGAACCCAGGCCTAGACCTCCCCACAAGGCCCGCCTAAGACTTACTTTCTTTGTTGCCCACGCTTTGAAAAGTAATCTGGGGCTCATTTCCCTTTGAAGGAGAAAGGGAGCATTATTTTCTTGATGCAGGTCTTTCCAAAGGCCATCACATTACTCACTTTCAAAACTAACAAGGGGTGAAAGCATTTGAGGTTTTAGCACCGGGAACCTGGGTACCCTTCGAATTTTCCAGAAGCCTGCACTCTCCTGGGTGGTGCTTCGCGTTCCTCTCTCTCCAGCCTCGGAAGCAGAAGCCACCAACTCAGCAGGCAGTGAGAGGGTGGTCCTGGACCTCCCTCCATCACCTCCACCCAGTCTGCAGCCCTGGGAAGTCATCCTGCCAGGGGAGTCTCTGCAGGCCCTGGAGCCCGTATCTTCAGCCGGCTCTGGGGTTTCCCACCCCACTGGCCTGTGGTCCCTGGCTCTGGCCCCGCTGAGCCTCACCAAAGCTCCAGGAGCTTCCGCCAGACAGCTCTGTGGTACCAACACCGTGCCCGCTGGATCAGGACGGCATACACAGACCTGGTGTCCAGGACAAATTTGTGAGCTGCTCAATAGTGAAATAATTCTATAAGATCAAATTTTAGGGCCGGGGAGATGGCTCAGTGGAATAATAGCTTCCCTGGCAAGTGCAAGGGCCTGAGTTCAATCCTCAGTTCCGCCAAAAAAAAAAAAAAAAAAAAGGAAAAAAAAAATCAAAATATAAATATGCTAAAATAAGATACGTTATGACAAAGGAAGTACCTTTGATGAAAAAAAAGTGCTTTCAAGAGACACATGACATTAAAAAGAGAAATTTGGATTTCCAATGTTTCTGATTTGGTTGTAATTTTTTAGGACCAATAAAACACTGGGAATGCTGTGTTAAATTAAGGAGTTAATCTCAATCCCTTAACCCACAATTTCTTCCTTCTATTTTATTTTAAAGTATAAAAAAGACAAACATAACAATGAAACCAAGTTTCCAGACAGGTGCAGGACAGGTACAACAGCTATTCGCTACTCACTCAGGGTACAAGACACAGGCACTGGTGCTGGTCCGTGCAACGTAAACACAAAACTTTCTTTGTAATGAACTAAGGAAAACTAGCTGACCCTAACTATCTTGCATTTAATGTATTTTTTCCCTTTCCCTTCCTTTCTTTTCTTTCTCCCCGTCAGTCTGCCTTTTCTTTTGAACAGTTTCTTCCCAAGTCACAGTATCTATTGTACATTTCGGATCTTGCTCACTTGTTCAGTCTCTCACACTGATGAAGCACCATGAAATTCCATATGCGGCCCAAGCGATCTCTCTTTGGGTGTGGTCTCATTTACCTATAAGACTCTCTGATTTGTCCTTTTCATAGCTGAGTAGTTCTTCATTATTTAAAAAGCTACATTTTTTTTTTTATCTATTCCTCATTTGATGAGCATCCAGGTTGTTTCCAAGACCGAGCTACTACAAATTGTGCTGCCATAAACATGGGTGCACACATATTGCTGTGGAGTTGTGGTGTGAAGACACCCAGAAGGGGAATAGCTGACTGGAAGGACCTCTTATCCTAGCTTCCTGGGAAATCCCCACATTGCTTTCCACAGTGGTTGCACCAATCTGTATTCCCCTCAACACTGGAAAAGGAAAACCCTAAGTGTTGAAGGAACGTTCTCTTTCCATAGCTCTGGGATCCTGGCAGGTGAGGACAGCAGCCCCGGGCTGCAAACAGGCCCAGATGCAAAAGTGCCCTAGGTTGAAGAGTCTGAAAGAAGGGAGCTACTGAGTCAGCCCCGAGGCACTTGCTGGCTGGGGACAGCCTGAGGTTCCTCTCAGGCTTCTAGCCTTCCTTCTCTCCTCCAGGGTTAAAGTCAACCTTTAACATCCATTTAATCTTCAGCAACAAAGACAACTTTACCCAAAACTCCTGTGTAATCTGAAAGAGACCAGCAAATACTTAGAACCCTGGAACTCCTGCATTCACACACACACACACACACACACACACACACACACACACACACACACACACACGTGAGGCCCTTCACCGCAAGACCCTATCAAGTGCTGGTGACCACTGTGCCTGGAAGCACAGAGACTACTGCACCCTAACATAACCTCTTGTTAGCACTAATCTAGGACCCAGAATGTAACGTGTTTGTTTCTTATCCTGAAAGCATACAAAAACTGGAGGATTCATAAAAGAACAGAAAAATATACTCTTAGATAAATTAGAAGCATTTATTTAAAAAATGGCACAGCTCAACATATTAAAGACATACTCAAGCTGCCAATTCATAGAACTTTTTTTTTTTAAGTCTTTCTATTTTGGACAAATAGGATTAAGCTTCTTAGACAATTCTTTGTTGTTTTGACTTCAACAATTTATGCAAATGAGATGTTAATTAGTGTAATTGTAACTTAAATTATGCTTGTGTAAACCTCTCCATTGGTAAAAAAGTGTGGGAATCTACACAACTGGTATTTAGAGTAACTGCACTAACTCACTTCTGAAAGCCCCGTGTAGCAAGATCACTTTCATGTCTTTACAATTTGTTTTTATGAGGTGATAACATTTTTACAAATACCATCATTTTTGGTTTTTTATATTGTAAGTGACAGTCTGACATTTTACAACTGGCTTATTGAAAACAAGAATGAAGCACTCTAGCAGTAAGGGACATTAACTGCTGAATACAGATTCAGATGCTAATGAGGTGAGGGGCTCCAGAAAGTTCTGATAAATGCTACACACACTCTAACTAGCTGTGAATGCGGGTTGACAAAGAACATCGACAGCAGGGTTCAATAAAATGTAACCCTTTAAATTAATCATACTGGCAGTATTTAATAGAACACACAACAATCTCCCTTTCTGTGGTGTCCAGGCTGCAGAAAGCGCTCCACACAGGAAGGTTCCCACAATCCCACCCGCGCCCGAACACCTACAGCTGCCCTGTAAATAGCAAGGAACAAGCAGCCTCGGGACGGCTCTTCCACCACACGGGGTGTCATTTTCCTTCACTTTGATGCCTACGTTTAAATGAGACCTTCCAAGTAAGAGAAAAAGGCAGCCCAAGTGTGCGCTGGGCATTGGCCCGGCGCACAGTAGGTACTCAATCATTGCTACAGGAAAGACCTGGCAACTCATAAAAAGAAAAGCCATCTGCTCACACAGGAAAAAACATGGAAGTTCAGGAAGCAAAGCAAGCAAGCATTCAGTCTGCACATCTACAAGCTTAAAGTAGGCCTTTGTTTTTCAGGGACTGGAGAAAACTATTTGACAGCTTTTCAGAGGAATTCTTCCATTGAAAGAAAAAAGTTATGTCCACTCAGTGAAGCCACACCGAGTCTGATTCTCACAGAGCTCAGAACTTTATTTATTTAAGTTTTATGCTCATCCGAATCAAACTCTTCTACTGATTGCAAACTGAGAGGTTTCAACCGAGGAGAGAGCTCCTGGGTCACCCTCCTATTTCTTAAGCAAAGCAGAACACGACCATGGTATTTCTTCTTAAAGTGACAATCCCTAATATCCTTTCTTGGTTTTTGCCAATTTTAATCTTGGCAGGAAGTGGAAATCTGTACACTCAGCAACACTGCAGACTTGCTGGCTGTCAAAATTACGTCTCAGCCAATGCCTGCGTGGTATTCTTGTCATTTCACTGTGGTAAGAAACTTACCCGTCTGACATATAAAGCCTCTAAAAGCAGTGATCTATGCCAAAATGCAGACACACTGCCCCACCACCTAAATTTCATTTTTATACCTTTCACAATTATTGTAACTCACCCCAATTATACATACAGATTGTAATTATGGCTTCTAGGATGCTTAAAAAATTCAAAGAATAATTATGACTCAGAACTTTAGAGTAAAACACAGCTGCATTTTTAAGTACATATTTGTCTATACCAATATATATACACATGTACATGTATATATTTGTGTTATTAGACTTGCCTGCAGATACTGAATTTCTTTAAAATATTAAAAAAATAATTTCCATATGGACTATACATTTCCAAGCCAAAAAACTAATTGCTCCTCAAGAGACTACATAAAAATGGTGCTTTACCCTTTAGTAAGCAACAGTTAACTTCGACGTTTTAAGAGTAAAATCTCATGCTTAAAAAATGAACAGTAGAGAAATGTCTGCTGTAGTTCGGGAAGGACCATTTAGCCAAACTGCGTACCTGTGCTGCGTCAGCGCCACGCAGCGGCCTCGTCCCCTGCCTAATGGATGGCGAACGAATTTAATTAGAAAATTCCTCTGACTGAGTTTCATATCGCGCTGAATGTGCGGGAGCCCTCTCCACCCCTGCTCACTGGCCCATTCTCTCTCTTTCTCTCCCCCCTTCTTTCTTTTCCTCTCCTCCTTAACTGCTGTTCACTTTCAGAATATTAAAGGTTATACATTATACCTCTAAGATACAATATAGTCATCTTCTTTCCCATCCCCTTTCCCATGAATTAAATTTAGTTACTAAATTATATAACATAAAATAATTAAAAAGATACTTTGATAGTGATACACTGTATAGATTCAATTACCACAATGTTCCCATTAAAGGCACTTTTATAGCATGAATAAAATGCAAGCCCTCCTGTGGATCAATACCAGAACATAATTCTGTACTTCCTTCCAAAAAGGAAGCTAACCATGATAAATCACCTTCACATGAACATAGTAAAAAGGTGTCCCGTTGGAAGTTTAAATGTTAATCCCAACCTACTAAGATTGACACTTTCTATAGTGCGCTCATTTGAAAACTATGTCTAGTAATATTTGGTATGATAAATGCAAAAACTGTTTACCATTATTTTTCATATTTATTTAAATGGCTAACACTAAATTTTGAGAGATATTTGAATTAATTACATAATCTCTTCTAAATAAAAGCAAGAATGCACCAAAAAAATTCCTAAGGGACTCTGAGCAAACAGTACAATTCTGCCTAACTTTTGCCTGGCTGGGCACACAGAGACAAGTTTCTATGATTGATTATTGTGGTATCTCTGAATCTTTGACTTTGAACCATAACCTTTTTTTGCGAACAGTGACAGTTGGGACCTACCATTTGCCATCTGTGGAGATGGAAAAGGGAAAAGGACTTCTCATACATTAATCAACCAATTAAGAACAGACTTAACCAAAACACTAAAGCATAATAAACCCTGACTGTTTAATAGCTTTCTGCTTTTAGTAGTTGTCTTCCCGCAGTCTGCTCACAAGACTGAACACCGTCTATTTCAGCCTTAACAAAAATTGCACAGAAAAAAAGGGAAAAAACAGCCTACCCAAACCAGATGCTTTAAATTGTTAAAAAATGATACCTGGGGCTTCTATGACTTAATCAGAACTCAAGAGACTGGCCCACACAACAGAGTATCAAGAAGTCAATGTAAAATATAGTTCCTCTCTTCCTGCATACCAACGAGCCTCTCGTTTTGAAATCTTAAATGACTGCATTCTTTAAAACACCACTTGCCCTTAATTAATACACACTATATCACTTGACAGGAGAATGTGAGGTTTCAATTACTGGTCTCGTAGACCAGATGATTCCACAGTTAGAAAAATGGAGTGGAAACTGACAAATGTTAGGTAAGACTTGCACTTTATCCACTTATGCGATGAGCAAAATTAATATCTAAGTAGCAAGACATCACATTGGCCTCATTCATGGCTGAAAACTAAATAGGAAACCTAGAAAAGGAGTCAAGGATGCCCGTGATCGCTGGGCACCCAGCCCCGAGCTGCAGGGCTGCCCCACGGCGTGCAGGCGACAGCGAACGAAGGCACACACGCTGGCAGGGCAGCAGTGGCAAGGTCAGTGTATGCTTCTGATACAATTATGTAGAAAACACAACATGCTTTATAAGGACATTATTGCCTAAAATAGGTAAATTCAGTTTGATAAAAGATCACTGCATAAAAACTAACTGTATTTCAATACCAGGAACAATAGCTAAAATACAAGTTTAAAAGTCCTTTACAAAGTCTTCAAGTTGTGAAACACAAGATCAAAATACAGTTGGACATACCATGTTCATAGACACAAGCCCTGAGCGTTGAAGAAGACGCTTCCTCCTGCACCTACAAACGGGACACACTGGGAGGCACTCTCACAGGGCAACCACCTGAGCACTGAGAGCCATGGGTGCCCAAAGAGCTCCTGAAGAAAGGAAGAGCCACAGAGCTGCTTTCTTGGAGATCAGGACCAGCAAGATGATGAGGGCCTCGGACCACGTGGGGTGCAGGCAGACCAGAATCCGGAGGGAAACTCGCACAGAACCCAGGCTCTGCGCCTGGCAGAGTGGCCCTGAAGACTGCCTGAGGAGAAATGGTGTGGTAAATTGCACAGTGAAAATTTCGTTTCTGCAGAAAAATGAACCTGGATCACTGCCTCACACCACACACAAATGCACTCCAGGGGCAGCACAAAGCTTGAATGTGAAAGGAGCCCTTAGAACAAGGTACAAAAGGAGCCATATAGTCCTGGCAGTGGAGTGAGGGTTGGGACACAGCGGAGTCAGCCATTAAATGAAGGAATGATAAACTATATTTAACATGAAAATGAAAATTCTCTGAGTTAAAGATGACAAAACAAGATAAGACAGGTACTATGAAAAGATATCTGAAAACATATAGCTGGTAAGGGATTATAATCAAGGATCTATTGAAAACATCTACCAACCAATAGAGAGAGGGTAGACTGAGCATTGGGGGGAGATGCACGCCTGTAATCCCAGCGACCAGGGGGCTGAGGCAGAAAGGTCACTATGAGTTCAAGGCCAGTCTGGGCTGCAAAGTAAGTTCAAGGCCAGCCTGAACTACATAGTAAGACCCTGTCTCAGAAAGACAAAATTAAATTAAATTGAAATTGAAATATACAGAGAGGGTGAGCTACAAGATAGAAAAAAATGAGTGAAAGACAAGAAAATTTATTTCATAAAAGAAGAAAGTGCATTGCTCATTCCTACGCAAAAAAGATTTCAATCTCAATAATCAAACCAGAACTGCTAATTAGGACAAGAGTAAAATATCACTTTGTAGTCTCTATATTGGCAAAAAGAAAAATGTGCCAGTGGCAAACACAGAAGAGGGCACAGGGACCGCCAGAATGTGTGGGACACCTGAGCGTGGGCAGCCCGGGCTCTCTGGAAGACGCAGCACCACCATCTTCATAGAAACCCGAACATCTACAGGGCACCGCGACGCGGCACGGAACACCTGGCGTGCGCTCCCACGAAGCTCCCCCTTGCACACCGCACTCCACGCCCTACAACAGGCAGCAGGTGGGCAGTTTTTCGTGCTTGCTTGCAAGCAACTGCGAACGGTGTGTGACCCTCACACTGCGGAGCACTGGCTTCGTGCAAGAAGCAGGGTGAGCTAAGAGCGGGTGGCAGCCAGCCGCGTGCGCTGTGTGCTGACGGGAAGAGCGTGTTCAGGCTGCAAACAGTCCGCTTCATGTCCTGGCTGTGTTTTGTTTAAAATAAAACTCTCTTCTTGAAAAGGGAGTAAGGAAGGATTTGCCGGGTTTGTTGTAAAAACCTGAGCCGCTACAGACATATATAAAATATATGCTTAGGGCTGGGAGGTAGCTCAGTGGTAGAGCTCTTGCCGTGCATACGTAAGGCCCTAGGCTCAATCCCTAGCACCACACACAAAAGTACATGTATACATGTTTAAAAGTATATACATTTTAAACTCATATAAACATATATAACATGTATATATTTATGCATGTTAAAATATGTGCTTTATAATAGCATGTACATGTTACATATACATATGTGTATTTGCTATATGTAACAGATGCATTTCAATATATAGTGTTACACATGCAGACATGCATATGAATACGTTATACACATAGGTATGCACGATGCATAGCACACACATGCACACACACAGATATTCTAACAAGCTAAGAACTGTGAGCAATGGCAGAAGAGGGACATTGCAAAGGGCCCTCCAGGAACACTCAACCTCTGGCTAGGAGCCGGGCGCAGTACTCTGCCTCTAGTCCCAGCTATGCAGAGGCTGAAGCAGGAGGGCTGCCTGAGCCAGGGTCTGAGGTGAATCTGGACTGCATAGCAAGACCCCATCGCAGAGAAAAACCTACCTCTAGCTACAGCACTGAGACCCTGAAAATCACCGACTTAGTGACACCGACTGGATGTGACCAGCACAGTGGTCAGGTTGAGGCCAGCTGGACCTGGAGGTTCGAGAGCCTGAGCCCGCCCAAGCCCAGCCCAAACCCGAGCCTCCCTGGAGGCACTTGTGGCTTTCCCCAGGGAGTGACACCGCCAATGGGGAGCACACCCTGCTGCCCACCCTTTGCCGGAAGGAAGGCGATGGCTCTCAGATAGGAGAATACAATCAGAGGAGTAAGTAATAATTAAATGAGCTAGAATTTCACTGATAAGTGTTCTAGTGTCTGCTATAAAGTTACTCTCAGCTGTAAGCGCCCATCTGAACACAGACGGCTCACAGCCTGGGATGTGCCCAGCCAGCCATCCCGAGCGGCAGAGCTTGTGCCCCAGAAAGGCTGAGTCCACTGCCAGCGTGCAGACACCGACTTCCATCAGTATTCTATGACTGGAGACCAATTATCCTTTACAAAATGAACAAACTCAGAATACTTTAATTCAAGTTTTGCATGGTAAACACAATTTTGATTTCATTTTCAGAAAAAGAGATTAGCTTCTTCAGTACCTACCACACTAGTATTGCTGTCTTTCAGAGATAATTTTTGAGTTAACACATGAAAATCTGCAACATCCAAATATCTTTTCAAGACTCTTATGGCCTCACTACCAGTGGCATTTATTATAAGACTTGTAAGATGCAAAGTCCTGTTCTTGCTGCTCCAAACAATTCCACGAAGATGACCCGAGCCAGGAAGCCCCTAGGGCCACTGGCACCCAGTCCATCAGAGCCCCCAAGCCCAGGAGAGCCACTGGTTACCGGAGAAGACGGCCGGGACCTGCCCTTTCAGCCTTCTGTAGAACACAAAAGGACTTACTCGCAGTCTCTTCAAAGCAATCTTCATATAATTTTATAATTTTTTGTTTGTCACTATTTTTAAGCTCCAGTTTAAAAAAAAAAATACATGTTTTGTCCAAATGCTTTCTTTCATTATTCTTTGCTGAAACCATAGGAATTTTTTTGGACACGAAAACAGGGCCAGACAGAAACGATTTTTCGAGAACATCCAAGTGCAGTGGTTGGGTGAGGGGCGCACCCAGAAGCTGCGTGTGCCAGGAGGAAGCGCCCGAGGTCTCTGGGACCCACTGCCCCCCCGCCGGCGCTGCCTCCTCCCCACAGGGCTGTGCCTGGCGCTGGTGTGGGAGCAGAGCCTGCAGCGGTGCTGCGCAGAGCCGGCCCGGCACCTTGATTCTGATCTGCAGCCTTCCGCAGAACTATGTCCTCGCATCCCACGTGGCCATCGCGCACGGTGCTGACCCTGAGACCCGCCAGACAGGTGGATGACGACCCCTGCTCACAGGAGGCTGCAATTCAAAACCAACAAGACCCTGGAGCACCAGGACCCTGCGGGCAAAGCTCCACTGATAACCTGAACGGCGCTCTTGGGAGCATTGGCAGCTCCAGCCCTGTACTTCTCTAGGCCATGTTCCCGACATACTGGAAGAGGCACCTAACGAAGGACTCCACATCAAAACAGCTTCCTCACAGCTCCAGGGCAGCGAGGGCCATATCATCCCGCCCACGTCTCCTCTGGCAAAAGATTGAGATAAAAGTCAAGACCAGGACTTCAAGGGGCCAGCGAGATAGTCAGCGGACGAAAGCTCTTGCTTAGGCAGTGCAGGGACTGAGGTTTGATCCCTGGCACCACGTACCACACCAGCCCTGTCCCCAGGACAGGCTGAGCCAGACAGAGTCCCAGCGTAGGGGTGCATGCCTGTAATCCCAGCACTGGGGAGGCTGAAAACAGGAGGGTCACCATGAGTCTGAGCTGGGTCGTGAGACCCTGTAACAACCAAATAAATAAATAAAAATAACCAGGACCTCAAAAGAAAAAACAAGTAGACCCAGCAGCTTTGGGTCAGCAAGGCCAGGATCACCACTTCCCTTGGAGCTATAAGAGTCCACATGTTCAAACCTCTCGGGTAACAGGAGACAACCCCAGAAACCAATCAGAAGCTGCAGTCAGTGAGATGGGAAGAAGGGACCTCTCCAGGCTGAGGGACCCAGCCTCCAACTCCTGCACTATGACTGCAGGGCCTCTCTGGGCCCTCAGCTGTCCTGTAGCCTGCTCAGTAAGCACTGGGCACACCAGGTGCCCAGGCCTTGCGTGGCAGCTTCACGGAAGCCCCAAGAGGGACGCTGTGGACAACCTGGCACCACAGCACAGGAAAGCCCGTGGCGCACGGCTTGCAGGGCCTGGCCCAGTGCAAGCTGGCCCAGACAAAGCCACTCCGGGTAGGCGAGGGCCAGCTGCACTCAAGGGTGCAGAGCAGCCCTGTGGGAAAGCAGAGACTGCACCATTGGTCCAAGCAGAAGGCCGTGGCCAGAGGCTCAGGAGGGGAGGCGGGCTCTCCATGTTTCTGCCTGTGCTGGCTCCCGGCTCCCAGCTCTGGGCAAGCTGCGTCCCCTGACAGCTCTACAGCACACACCACTGGCTCACCTCCATCAGCCCACAAACTTTACCCCATGTCAACACCACTGGATGAGCTCAGGCCCACACCTGCACCCTCTTGCCAGCCTGTGGTGCCACCCCAAGGGGTTCATTCCACTTCTGGGTCAGGAATCCTGTTTCCAAGGGGTCTCAGAGTTACAAGAAAGGACATACAATTTCCTTCTAAATCTGGCATGTAAAAACAGAAAGGGTACTAATGCTTTTGCTGCAGATTCAACTCTACCCCGAAAACACAGAACTAGGAACACCTAATAGGCTGGGCGGGTGGCGCCCACCCATGGTCCCAGCAGTCTGAGAGCCTGGAGAGCCCCAGTCTAAGCCCAGAGGGGTGACCTAGTGACTCTGCAAGACCCTCTCTGAAGTGGGGGGCAAGTAGCTCAGTGGGGAGGCCAGGGTTCCATCCCCAGCACTCACAAATACCAACAACTAATAATGAGACACACACATATGTTAAATAAGGCTGTTTGTCACCAACAGGCTCAGGTTTAGTCCGTTACCTAAAGAAAGGGGACATGAAAGAGAATGGAAGACAGCCAGAACTGTAAAACACCGCTCAGAATGACAAGCCAGGGAGCGAAGAGTCTCAGGAACATGGAGAGATTTTTAACTTTTTAAACTTTCACTACTCGGAAACAAGACACCCCTAAAATGCCAGATACTGCTAAGATCCAGGTGCATGCTGCATTCCAGGCAGATGGCCCTCTGGGTCTGGAGGCCGCAGGGCTTGGCCGGGAGCACAGGAGCTCGCTCCGCTTCTCTCCCCAACTGCTAAACAAAGAAGTGTGTCTAGGGCTCCTGATGCCCACATGTCGCTGTGACTAATCCCCCACCACCTGGATTTACAGTGCTCAGGATGAGTTTCTATGACAATCTCAGGCCGCTTCTCAAATGCTACACACACACACTCTGCTTCCAGAAAATAATTATAGAACAAATCGCTAGCGCTGTGCTCTATGCACAGAAAAACACACATCCCTGGCCTGACGAACAACTTCACTTTTGCACTAACTCACAAGCAGCTGAGGCAGCACACACTCTCCAACCTGCAGTCCTGGGGCCAGCCCAGCTGAGGCGCTTCTATCTGCAGTCACCTCCGAGACTCCGAGGGTCTCCACAGCCGCTGCCAGCACACTGGGCCCGGCTCTGAGCAGCGTGTGCATCTGAGTGCTTGCATCAGAGGGAGAAAAGCCAGGCCGCTTCAGGCCTCTAGAAACTTAAGTCCCCCTCAGGCCCTGTCGCGGCTGCCTTCCTTCCCGGAGAGCACACCAGGGGCCGGAGGCGCTCGGCCTGCCTGCCTCCGTGGCTGCCAGAGGGTCCCCGAGGCCTCCCCTCCTTTCCGCTTTTCTCTCTCCAGCTCTCCTGCTGCTAGGTTTTCCTGCAGCTCTCTTTGTTTTCTACTTCAGCATTACTAGAAGGATGTCCTTTTAAAAGGGAAACAGAACTTTTCTGGGCCTCGCCAACTTCCTTCAAGGGAAGCGCCTGCGAGCTCCTCGGAAGGGACAGCACCTGTGCCCCGCCCTGTTGCCTGGCTTCTCTCAACGCTGACGTGGGCACTTTCGATACAAAACCAAAACCCAAGCGCTCAACAGTTGACTGAAAAAGCAGTGTAAACAACCCATTCCACAAACGTTCAAAGCTGTCTATGGCCTGCTGGATGGAAAGAACCTAATTTCCTTTTTGGAAATAGATTTCCACTTGTTTGTGGATTTTCTTTTTCCTTTTTAATTTGTATTTTTATGAGCAGGTCTACAGCACGAAATGAAACGCTCTTTTTGGGGAGCTGCAGAGTGGATACAAGCCTGCCTGCCTTCTACACCTCCACCCTCCTCCCTCTTCTGCTCCGTCTCTTGCTTTAAAATCTTCATTTCTGAGGAAATTTCATCTAAGATGCACTTGACTCATTGTCATGATGTTTTCTTCAGTTTTGCATCTTTAGAATCAGCAATATCCAAGAGGTAGGAAAAAATTAAAAACAAAACCCAGTGATGAATGGAACTCCTGAGCTGCAGCAGACCCCGTCCAGGATGGCAGCCTTGGCCGGGCTGGTGCAGCACCAGCCCACGCGCTCCTACCTTGCCGCAGACTCCCCAGCCGACACAGGACCTCCACACTAGCTCCACCTCCTCGACCAGGAAAGCACAGTAGGGCTGCTCAGTTTCCACCAAGGTAGGAAAGCGAAGGTAGAGAACGGCTCCGGTTTATCACTGCTTTGTCCACCTCAGAGGACAAACTGGTACTCAGGATTATCATGCAATTCCAGAGAGCACTTGTAAGCTCATCCAAAAGTTCTGGAGCAGGGCTTCGAGCCTCACACAATGGGGGCATCCTGGAGCCACTGCCAGGTGGACAGAGAGCATGCAGAGTCTGAACCATGCAAGCAGGTCTGCTCCTCCACCCATCGCCTCTCTCTCGGTGGCAGTAATGGTGAAGAAGCCCCCTTACTTGGCTTTATATGAAGAGACAATAGCAGCTGTGGAAACGCAATGTAAATGCTGTGCTTTGAGAGCTCCTGCCTGGGACCTGAAGAGTGGGGCTTGTGCGCTGGCAGGCACTGCCACACTGTGACTGAGGTGAGTTCCCGTTTCTCACCAACTCTGGTTTTGGGAGAAGGACAGAAACCCACAGCGCAAGTTTTTGACCTTCTGTCCTCATCCCTACTGTCCCACATGAAAAATTCTCCCCAGTTTAGAGAAAGCAAAAAGGGAAATAACAAGAAACCCACAGAAAACCAAAGAAATCCATTTTCACAGCTTCCAAACCCAACAAAGCCAACCCTAGCCCAACCCTAAGAAACTGCACTCAGATGTGCAGGCTCCTTGCACTGTGCAAAGCAGTTAAAGACCTAGTGACAGAACAGGCTACTACAAAGGGAAACGAGCTGCCAGGGATCCTCTCCCCTCCTTCCACCTGAGTAGAACAGAGTCAGTCTGTGGGTCCCTGCTCCGGCCCAGTCCAGCTAGCCGGGCCTCACCTCTGCTGTCTCCTAGCACGTTCCCCAGCTCACACTCCCCACTGCAGCTGCTCTGGGCCCAATGCAGGGAAGGAAGAAGCTGTGAATAGTTACTCTTTACACACCAAAATTGAACAGTCTCTCTTTGAAGAATCACCGAACTTTCTAGCTGAAACCTTTGACCTTTCTAGAGAAATCAGTCTCTCTCTTAAAAATGTAGGTGGCAAAATTATAGAGGGTTACATTTATCCATTCTGAAGTTCATTGGCTTTTCTGAGCTGAGGGTCAATTATCCTTAGAACAATTACTTCCTCAACCTTATTTTAGCCTGCATTCATATACATGAATGTTATATGTTATTATTATATTCTGAGCCCAAATAGATAGCAAGCTGTGTTATTCCTTAAGCCTACTACATTTTACAGCAACTCTAGACTGTAAGTATTTCATAACAGTTTTATAAAAATCAGATTTTTTTGCACTAATAGTGGTTGAACAAGATATTATGTTGGCTTCTAGTACTATGGACAACCACTAGGAAGATAACAAGTTCGAAAATATTAATTATTGAATCTATGATATAATTCAGCTATAAAAAATAAGATAAGTAAACAGCTATACTCTCTTAATTTACTGATTAAGAGACATTTGCTATAATAATGTCTGTAAGTATAATATTATGTATGTACCTTGTACAATGCAAAAAGTTCACAACATATTAATTTATTGAATCTGTTCTGTTAGTTTGTCTTGAAACTGTCTCATTGCTATTTGTTATTCAATAAAATAAATAAATAAATAAAATAAAATTTTTGTCTTATCTGCAAACTAAAAAAATTAATAAAAGCTCACTTAAGTCTTTTTTCTTTCAAAACTATGGAAATGGTTGATTGAGCATGGGAGGGAAGAAACTCCCAAAAGTACATTTTTTAAAAAAGGAGACTGAATAAAAGTCCTTGTCACATATAAGAGGCCACACAGTAAAAGCACTGCAGTGGCTATCTGTCCCCAACAGGAACACACAACAATAGTCATGCTGTTGAACAGCACGGCTACAAAGACTTCATTCTCGAAGTTACTTGAAACTACACTCCAAAAAGGGAACCGCTCCCATGGAAGAGAAAGGCAGGAGGCCGCAGCGTGGGTCCAGCAGGAACCTCGGGACTCAGCGTTTCCCTAGGTCAGGCACCGCTGTCAGAGCCACGCCCTCCAGATGCAGCATTTCCCACACCAAGCAGGGTTTCACCAAAATTCTCACATGGGACCCGTGCTCGTCTTCCATGCCCCTAACCCTCCAGCTTTAACTTCTGTTGACTCAGTGCTGAAGGCACGTTCTCTCGAGCACAGGTTCCAGCCAGCGGCACCATTAACGTGCATTACCACTCAGGGACGTGGGCGGAAGCAAAGCTCCCTGCGGCTCCTCCTGGCCAAGGCTCTACTTGAACCACAGGCTGAGGGGCAGCGAGGTCTCAACTCCGGGTGGGAGGGCACTGAGAACAGCCCATCTGGAGCAGGCCTTGGTGTTGTCTCGCAGGACCCAACTGCCCAGGCCACCTGTGACACACCTCTGCAGGCAAAGTGTCCCCAAGGTTGATGAGAGGTTATCAACCCAAGGACTTGCCGTATCTGCTCTCTTCAAGGGTGACAGAATATCCAAAAGCAACCCTGAGGGGATCCTATCTGCAAGATAGTTATATTTTGTTGGAGCTTGAGATTAAATAACTTATCCTCTAGGAGAAAAATGCAGAGAATTGTAAATGATCCCAAGAGGGGAAAGGGAAAGATCTGAATGCATGTCAACGCACAGAGAGACAGTGTCAAGTTCTGATATTAAGTAATATGCTCCTGAGTTTGAAGTAAAATGAACGTTGATATGTTAAACACCATAATTCCTGTCATCCATCGGCAAATACCTCTCCCTACCGAGAAGTCCCCACTCGGCTCAAGCTACGTGGCTCACCACAGATGTCTCCTCCAGCAGTGTGAATGCAACGCGCTACCCAATGGCAGGCTGGCAAAATTACAAAAGGAAATAAAATCACCCGAACCATGGCAACCAGGACAACAGCCTGACCATGGCGGATGCCACCCAGCCAGCCACACACATTTTTAAATAATGTTCATTTTCCAAATGTTTGAATTTCACTTCATTTCTTGTAGCCCATACAGCATTCCAAAATTGGCTGTTTAATATTTTTAAAGGAACTGAAAAATCAGTGTCTGGGCCACCACAGGCACAAGCCAGAGACAGAAAGCGGCTCTGCGGGGAACGGAGGCGCGAGGGCATTTGTCCCACCCCACGCCCAGTCTCCAGTGTCCGTGCTCACTCTCAAGCTCCCCGCGTTTTCCGTTTTCGTTCCAGTGTAACTGACCCCTGTGGGTGAGAGGTGAGCGTCAACAATGTCTCAAAAGGAAAGCCTATGTGTCTTGTTCACTACGAGCGCAGCAGCTTTACAAAATACCTTAGGAAAAAATTCACATGTACCACAAATTAATGGGAATATAATTGCTTTGTTGTTGTTTTTTTCCTATTTACAATCATAAAATTTACCTTGTGTGAGGCTTCTAGGTTTTGCAATAAAGTCATTAAGAACTAATCTCATTTGTGTTTTAAAAAGTGAAAATAAGACACGGGCATTTAAGGGCAGTAAGATGGAATGTGTCATTGTAATTTTCTTCCTATTTAACAGTTTAAATTAGTTTAAAATTAACAAAACTCCATTCTTTGCCTAGCATTTTTCATATCGCTATAATCAAAAATTTTTTACACAAATACATAGCCAAGTAATTTTTTTCAGAGAAAAATAAATATAAAATTTTAAAATCTAGCCATTAAATGAAGTTTAAATATATTTCTCGTGCATATAAAATATGTGCAAAAATCTACTTAGTAAATATTACATGCATTTTGGAGATTTAAAAAAAAAATGTTTGCTTTAATAGTCAGTGGCTTCCAAAGCACCTAGAATTCATTAATCTAACTTTATTCTACCAGAGGGAGCGCCTTAAGCCTTGGCCGTAATGCTTCTATTCACTGACTTTCGGCAGCCTAAGACAAGAAAGAACAAGTCATCCTGGAGTTTGGCGCCAACCCCAACAAGCACAGGACCACTTCTCTCTGTGCTGACCTGGTGAGGCCTGGCTCCAGGGGAGAAGGCCTGTCCTGCAGTGACAGCCTCAGTAGAGAGGCTAGGCCTGACTCAGTCCCCTGGCTCCAGGGGAGAAGGCCCGGATCCTGCAGCGACAGCCTCAGTAGAGAGGCTAGGCCCGACTCAGTCTCCCGAGGATCCACGTAGTGGACGCCAGCACTGAGTTGACATCCAGCCCTGTTCCTGCAGCTGTGAAGAAAAGCAAAGCCAGCACAGCCTGCTGTGCCTGCCCTCCCTCCCTCCCTTCTACCCCCTCCTCTTAACCTCTCTCGGTCCATCACTACAAGAAAGCTATGAGAGAAATAAATTTCAAGTTCTCAGGCAGAGGATACCAAAACCATTCCACTCCAGTCTCCAGTTAATCTGATCATCCTCCCACCCCTGGGTTACCAACGCGCTGCATTTTAAGGAAGACCAAGACAACACAAACGAACTTCTTTCCACTTTATCTTCTTTAGCTTGTTCTTCTAAAGAAAACAGCAAAGAAGTTCTCGTCTATAACTGCTGCAATTTCTCCTTTGTTGGGCTTATCATTCTGTGCCTCCAAACCATGTTTATTTAACTAGAACATTAATGGGAGGACTAATTCTATTACATAAAAATATTTTAAACTGTTGAGTTACCATAACAAAATATGAATAACTGTTTTCTAATATGTTGGGGGGAACCTAACAAAAAAACATCATTTCCATCTAAACAGCAGCTGGTAAATCTCAAGTTCAGAGACACCAAAGTTTGAGTAAAAAATGTGTACCTTAGACTGGGCGTGATGGCGCGCACCCATAATCCCAGCTCTTGGGAGGCTGAAAACAGGAGGATCACTATGAGTCTGACTAGTGAGACTCTGGACTAAACACACTTAAAGAAAGGTGTACCTCAGAGTCATGCTGATGGGATGGGCCCAAGAGCTGGCTACAGTAAGAGCTGCCTCTTGCAAAGAAAAGTGGAAATCTTGGCCCCAAACCAAGCTTCTGTGTCCACAGGTCACTACCCAGACTCCTAAATGCTAAAGAGAATTCTGCACAGTTTATCTTTCTAAAAATTCTAATATAAATATGTCAAATCCTAATTGTCTCTTAATCTGAAATACGTAGTGGGAAGAGCGATCATAGAATTCTCCACCTGGTATCTCACTGCCCCAAGTCCCTGTCCAGTCACTGCTTAAACTGAAGCATTCTAGAGCTGTGCCATCTCTGCGTGGGTTCACAGCAGAGCTTCTCCTCGCAGAGCATGTCCATCCACTCTTTGAGCCCTTTGCCACCGGCTCCTCCTCCCTCCCACCTGCCTAGGGTCTACAGTGCGTAACATGCAGACAAGCAAGCTCTAACAACTATCCAAGCACGGGGGAATTAGGGCCGGAATGGGGAGAAACCAGCGCTGAGCACACTGCTGAACTCAGTTCTGTGTGTGGTGTTTTCTTCTTCTATTTTAATCCTCAGAATTGTTTTCAATAATCTATATTGACACTGGTAAGCAATTAGAATCACGGCTCTCTCTGTGCGGGGCTGAAAAGCCGGCAGGCCATCCTGCCCCTCTGGAGGCAGAGGAGGGAGGCCCTGACCAAGCGAGACACACAGTCCTACTGTGTACAGCACTGACCACAACAAAGCCTGCGGTTTCTCCCACACTGGCCTTAAATAGGTTTAAATTAATGCTATTCATCCCAGGGTGGAAGGAGACCAGGCCGGGAGGCAGTGTGGGGAGCATTTCTACTCCGAGCTCCGCCTCCCTCGGAGGCTCCCTGCACAGCTCCTGCTGCCCACCCAGGTGCTGGACTTGCTTTCCCAGTCCTGACAAAGGGGACTGTGCCCACCCTCAGGTTGCACAGAACGCAGTCCAAGGTGTAGAACCATGCTCGCCTCAAGTCTGTTGGCTGCTAGTGCTGTTTTTCAAGAGTTGAAAGATAAATAAAAATGTCTTAAAAAGCATGTATATGCCAAAAAATGTAGCCTGAGACTTAAGGTGACACTTAGAATTTGAGACGGAATGGAACACTTCCTGTCTTAACTTTTAATGTCACCGTATGTTCATCTTACCTCCTCTTTCTCCAAACACACCTTACCACAAGCATCGATATGAACCAACTAGACGACTTTCTGCCTGGGAGCTTGCTAAGACATTGAGAAACTTCAACTGGACAATGCATAGGCCTAGACTTGCACATGTAAGCACACACGCACGCACACACATTTGCTAACAGAACACCCTGATGGTTTCTGGTGTGGAGCTGGCACATAATACAACGCATCTTATTTTTAGGTAGGCAATGCTCCTTCATACTAATACAAAGGTTACCTAAAAAGGCGTAACTATTAGACATAAATTTATAAACCCTAACAATGTAACAGATTCCTTTAAAAAATATTGTAATGACTTTTGTATCTGCACTAACCTCATCCAAAGCTCTTAAAAAGCAAATCTCCCCAGTGCTCAGGCCGTACTCCGGCTGCACACGCGCATGTGCAGACACTCCTAATCTTACACCTGCTCTGACGCAGTAGGAAGTGAGTTCTCAATCTGCCAACACGACCATCTGGCGATCTGCACATCGTGCTTTCTCTGTCACTGTATGAAGGAATGGCAAGCACGAAGCCAAAATAAAACCACGCCTCACCTCCACGGGAGCGCCTCTCTCGGCTGAAATAATACGTGGCATATCAGAGCAAAAGTAGCAGTGATCTCACTAATCTAAAATGAGCTTTCCTGGCGAAGTGAACAATGTGGCATGGTAACCAGCAGTCAGTCAGAGGTTTACCATCCAGGTACTGAGTTTCTGAGAAACGGAAGCAGCTTTTTCTAGGAGCAACAGGCCCTCTGGTGCTCCTGGGCCATGCAAGCCCCAGCAGGGGAGAAACAGTCAGTAATCCCTGAGTTACAAGGCCAGAGTGCCGGGACTCCCCCACTTAAGGAACAGGCAATCATACTGTCATGAGGACAGTGGCTCACCAACTTAACTAACCAAGGGTTACAGTAGTTACCTGTTAAATTCTGGTCACATTTCAGTCTTTCCAAGTGAATTTTAAGATGGCTACAAATACCCCCAATCTTAAGAGACTCCATGCCTCCAAAACCTGAAGGTACTCATTGCAACTTAGCATTTGGGTCCAAAGCCACTTGGAAATTAACACAGGCTTTGGGTGCATTACGTGTAATTCCATTTGTTCAATTTTTAGTTTTTAAATGTCGCCACACAGCTGCCTCAGTGCTTGCCACCCCCAGGTAGTCACTACAAATATAAATAGTGACAACATCATTCTGTGACATCAATACAGCAACTGAGCTCCATCCAAGATGCAAGTCCTTAAAAAGTGATAGTTCTTACAAAATTCAACAACCAGACTGTGAATCCTTCTAGAATCTGATTATGTTACCAGGAGTCATACAGAAGCAGTTTCAAAACAGAAAAAATGCTCCAGAAAGTTCTCGGTTGAGTGCATACTAATGAACAAAGGTTAACTTTATCTAAAAGGTCAAATGCCTGGTGGCTAAGGTTATGACCTTAACAACTTAAATTGTGACCTAGCCACGTGCCGGGTATATTGTAGATTCTGATACAGATCGTCCGCTAAGGACTGGCTATAAATTAGCTTTACTGTTACATGCCCACAAAGAAATCCATGTGTCACAACGCCATCATATCTCATCATCGTGTTATACAGGGGAAGGACAACACAAAGATAGACCAGAGTAAGGGCACATGACGGTTTTTTCTTTTAAACTTGTAAGAAGTTGAAATGCTTAGGCTCAAGAAATCCCTCCCATTTCACCACACTTGTTCCTGACAATCAGGCACAAAATTCATATAATTCGAGTACTGCTGGATTTGAGGGGAAATACTGGAATGTAGTTTATTATTATATTTTTGCCGTTCAATAAGCCTTAGAATAATTCTCTGCTTTTAACAAGATGACTTATTTTACACCTGCTTTCAGTGTTCAAGAAAGTTGTAACTTTCTACCAGAGAAAACTGAAATACATGATGCAATAAATATTAGACACATGTGCAGAAAATACTATATTTCTATGGCCACAGAGAGATCCAGAAAGAAAAATATATCTATGACAGAAAGAAAGAACTTAGCCATAGGTGAGAAGGCCTCAGTGCTTTTGGCATGTACCTGGAAGCACGTCTCAGAGTCTCTGTCTCCTGCCAATACTGGCGAGTTATCAAAACTTTTAAGGAGGTAAAAACATTGTTTAGTGTTTACAAATCTTCAGCATTATAACAGACGCTTGTCAACTCAGTTGTGTGTATGCTGACCTATTTATATTGGCAGCTTCCCTTCCACAAATAACAGCTCTCTAAATCTCCTAAGTCAAAACTGAAACACTTCAGACAAAAGACCCTCCCAGCGCTCCGTGACCCTGCTGTGGCACAGGCGGACCAGCAGCCAGGCCTGCAGCTCTGTGCACGCCAAGCAGGACACCTGTCTGGTTCCCTCCCTCCCAGGCCACATTGGGAAAACCAAGTCAGAGCAGCTGATCCATGCTGCTGACAATAAATCATCTTTCATAGGCAATAAGGATGCCGACACCACCCCTTCCGGTGTCACAACAACTTGCAATTGTTAGCTCAAGGGTGTGGGGCAACAGCATAGTAAGAGGCCAGCCACGAGGAGCCACAACACCTGCATGGGAACAGCTCGCAAGGGTGCATTTCTTTCCACGGAGGGAAATGTTCTCATCAGAACATAGACGGGCCCTGCTTCCGAGGGCAGAAGCATCTGGGCCCGTCGCTGGGTGCTGTGTCATAAGGTGACAGGCACATAGCTTGCATCACCTGTCAGCAAAGGCAAGGTTTGGGCTTGGCCTGTTAGCCCACTTGTGGTAACTTGTAAGTTATTTTTCTAATATTTAAGAGATAAACACAAGATTTGAAAAACAGCCCCTGAAAGTCCTTGTGACACCAGTACTTTTTCTGCACCCTGATGCACTTAGAAAAGCAGATAAATTAAAACATTAAACTTTGCTGTTGTCATAGATAAACCAAATGAACGGTGGCGTTAACAGTAGGTTACAGAAGGGCAACTCGCTCCTGTTTTGAGATATTTTTCAAGGTGCCACTTTTTCTTTTTTGCTACTTAGAACTGGGCTAGAGCAACAGGCACTTATAATTAAGTATACATTTTCGAAAACCCAAATATTTGAAACGCTTACCGAGCACATCTTCTAAAATACTCATCTATCCCCTGCCAACAGAATGCAAATGATGATGTGACGTGCCTGCAAAGTTAATTTTTCCAGTTTCTTAAGTAAGGACAGATGGCTAACAAAGCTCACTTTCTAAATCATGTACTGAAAAAATAATAGAAAATACAGCTGACATCTTTAAAAAATAGCTAACAGTTTTAAAGTTGAAAACATTTTTGCAAAACAGTGCAGTGTTAGCTTTACAGGTATTATCTATTCTCTCCTCAGTGAAAAAAATACATACCCCAAAATGTCCTGCCACTTTCTTCCATCTGGCTCAAGTGACCTCCGTGAGCACAATCTAGCAGCACCGGAGTATATGTATAAAAGTCAACAAGTTACACAAGCCTTGAGCCTTCACATAACACAATGAGCCTTTTGTCTACAGCAGGACAAAAAGAACAAAGTAAAATTGCATTATTCTAGCCAGGTCTCAAGAGCGTTATCCTGAATGCCGAAACACGCACAGGTAAAACATGCTTTAGAAACAATAATTAATTTTATTTTAAAAAAAATCAAAGCCGCTCACTATATCAATTACCAATAGTGATTTCTCAGCGTGCTAGTGTACTATCAAGCCAGGTTTTTTCCTATTTTCCCTCTATTGATGATTTCAAAGAAACGTTTTTAGTTCAGTCTTCTTAACTATTTGAGACGATGCTCAAATTGTTAAGAATACCTAAATATAAAGTTACTGAGTTTGTAGATTAGTGTGATTGCCTTCCCTTCAGAAATGATCAGAAATTTAATAGTAATCTTACTCCAACTTCTTAACTGGCAGGAGATTCACAAGGCCCAGGTAGGTTAAAAGCACGCCCAAGAGAAACTCAACTAGAAAGGCTGCCTCATTCCCAGACCACAGGCTCTTTCACTAGACTGATGGCCAACTCAATACTCTTTATGACACGTGTTTCACTGAGGTTGCTTACAACGCCTCACTGTCTAACCACCTGTCCTTGGACAGCTCCACTTACCAGATGCCTGAGCCTGCAAGAAGCCGTGGCTCGGGGTTTGCACCTAGGCCCCGCCTGTCGCTGAAGCCACATGGCTGTCTAGACTCGGCCTGCACCTCACTCCAGAATCTGCAGCACTCTGAGGCCACCAGGAGAGAGCCATGGAACCGAAGGAACTCCCACTGCAGCCACCACTGCACTTACCTGCCGCGTGCACAAAGTAGGCCAGGTACAGGTCAAGCTCCTTGACGGACACCCCTATGTGGTGGGGCTGCACGCAGAGCCCTGGGTTGGAGCACTGTGGGGACTTCACGAGGCGTTCACCATCAGTACTTTCCAGCGGGATGCCCTTAAACAAGATGACCATCACCAGGTCCAGCCTCCAGACCTTGTCAGCCTGGCGCAGGCAGTCGATCCTCCGCATCTTGCCCTTCTGGTCTGGGTTGGAAAGCACGCAGCACGGGGGCTTCTTCCCCGTGACCGTGAGCACGAAATCCTCCCGGTACTCGGGCCGGATGTCCTTGCGCAGCTTCGCCAGCAGCCGCGACGCCCACTTCTGCTTGACCTCCGGCTTCTCACTCAGCAGCTCGTCCTTCACAGCCCTCTCCTCCTCCTTGGACATGCGCTTCTCGTGCTTTTTGAAGTACTTTCGTTTCCGGGCCTGTAGGTTGAACCACGTGTAGGCGAAGGCTCGCACGTGGGGCAGAAGTGCTTCGATGAAAGGGTGGAACTCATCCTGCAGGGAGGGAGGTCAGCAGAGCCGTGAGGAGAGGGATGCAAGAGGCCCCTGGCGAGTCCCCAGCCACCCAGCACTCCCCAGTCACACATGACACCCTGCAGGGAAGTGAGGGCCAAGCGACACACACATCAGTATCGTTTCTCACCGTCTGGAAGACGGCAGCTGCCAAAATCCAAGAACATTCAATTGATACGTTTGCCAAAGCACCCCACTTCTGCTTAGCCTAGTCTTCCCCACAGCAGTGAGGCTGATCTAGATGTTGCTGTTAACAGCCCAGCCCGGCCCTCTGTCCCACTCCTGACCTCGGCATTTGCACCCAGCTGGGCCAGGCCGCCAGGCTGGCACATGCAGGCACTGAGATGCCAGCCGATGTTTCGGAAAGCCTGGAAGCAGAAATGGCTCAGCCATCAAGGCACACAAGGCTTTCCCTTTGAAAATATCACAGGGACTCTGGGATCTGTTTCTTCCTATTTCTGCCATACCTTGTTTCTTCCTTAAAATACTGTATTTGCATGTAATCTGTTATTAGCCAAAGAGTTAAAAAAAATTTTGGGAGATCCTTATACCAAAGAAAAGAAGAATTTGATATTCATTAGATGAAAATAAAAAGATCTATGTCCAGGACACAATTGTTCACACTATAGGACTGAGATAAAAAGGAAAACAAAGCAAAGCAAAGTGCACAGGCCCGACAGCAAGTGCACGGCGTCACAGTGACAACAGCGCTGCGCTAACCGCGCCACACTCGGGCTGGCGCGCCGCGAGGCGCTTCTGTACCGAGCGCCCCTGAAATGGGGCAGGGAAGTTCTGGAAACACATCTCAGCCTTTTTCATAGGAAAACAGAAAAACTGGCCATTCGATGTTTATGAGTCCCCAGGAAGCCCTCAAAGATAATTTGGAAATAAAACTGAAATTAAAAATTAAAGTTTTTTTTTTCATATTTTGCCCAAATTATTTGATTCTCTTGTTGACTTTTGGTTAGAACATGTAAAAATAAAAAATTACACAGAAAACTGTATCAGGCTTCCAGAGTACTTCTAACTTTTGATTAACTCACCCACAGTAATCTTACGTAACTTCTTTCTCCACATAACTCCCCCTCCACAGATAAATTATTTACCTTCAAATAAGTAGGACAAGAAAATCAAAGAGCTATTTGATGACTTTTTAAAAAAGAGTACATAGGACAAATATAAAATGCTGTTTTTTCAAGATAATACTAAATACATACTGTTTAGGCACATATATGTAATATCAGAAATATTAGTACTATTAAATTAAATATTAAATTGCTTAAATTCAACTGTAAACTTAGAAAGTAAAATTGGTAAAATATTTTAATAGTCAAGTCTGTCAAAATGTTACAAATTATAATCAATCTAAGCACCACAAAGAACCTTATAAATTGTATATTAATATCACATATAATAAATCACTGCAATAATTGACAGCTAGTTTTTTTCCTCTTTGTACCAATTCTTGGGTCTATGTTTGAAGTTTAGCTTTGAAAATGCTCTTTTTCAATAAAAGAACCCGTAAGAGAAGTAGCCAGCTCTCACAGCAAGCGTTCCTCAAGTGGAAGAAGAAAACAGAAAGCACTGCGAGCACTGCATTCCTCTTTACCATAAGCCATTAGCATTTCAATTTTTTCTGATGTTTCAGATCTTTCTTATTGTCATATTTGCAAAGAAAGAGATGAGGGACAAGACAGTAGGTCTGTTGAGCTGCGTGCCAAGACGCAAACACTTAGATGTCACTGAATTCTGAGCTCATCATAAAGATGCTGAAAAACACCTAAATCTTAAGTTTGAGACAGTGCTCACACACACACATCTTCACATGCACGCTGGACACACTGGGGACCCGCGCTCGTGGCCCCTGCAAAGAACTCCTGGAGCCCCCAACTCCACCGAGTAACCAGCAAAGGGAAGACCTTGTTTCAAAGCCTCTGTGCCTTTTCACAATACCAACAGCAACTTGGCTCCAACTTGTCCATATCTATGCTAAAACACTATCTTATTTAAAAGCATTATTAATAATAACCATTTTAGGTAAACATCACAGTGCGGCACTTTCCACATCTAAAGGTATTCTCAAAATGCTTCTCTAGAAGCTGGGACAACATTTACCGGAGTTCTGAAGTGTTAATTTACCTGCCGACCAAGGTCCCATATCTCCCAACATGAAAATCTATAAATGAGGTCAACTATATCAACCAGTCATTAAGAATAACCTAAACCCCTCACTTGGCATCAAAAGTGTTTGTAACATAGCATTCCCCAAAGACTTCTAGAATGTGCCAACAGAAGCACATAGTAATTTGGAAAACTTTTCTCAAATGCACAATCTCAGCACTAATTTTTTAAAAAATATTTTTTTCAACTCATGATGAGAAATACTCCACAACAGCGATATGAAGATATTATTAGGTTGTAGGAAATGTCCAGGGACAGCGTAAGTGATAGGGGGTATTATGTCCTTATAAATCATGCTATTGAACAAACCACCATCAGCTACGTAGTATTTCACAGTACTCAAGAAAACACAAAGAATATATTACATGGCAAGAACCATACAGGGCACCAATAAAAATAAACCCCAAAACCTGTTCCAAAGTGGCTATTACTTTGAATCAGAACATTTTAAACGTTGATCTGTTTGAAAGAAAGCCAAGTTTAGGATCCGCGGAATAGTGGTATTTCTAGAATCTACTTTTTTTTAAGGTACACTTATAAATTTCTGCTGGGTTATCGTTGTACAACCAGGTACATGTTTTAGTTATGATTTGCGCCTTCTGGGTTAAAGTAAACTGTGTAAAGTTTTTTAAAATCACATACAAGTATATGAGTGTATTCTTTCATGTTGAGCACTTTTATCACTGCGCTTACTAGGTTTTTTAGACGAACAATAATCTAAGTTTTTCTTTCTAAAATCTGGCTCTAAGGTGTTACAAATATTCCAGAAAATTAGGTAATTGATAAATCAATTTCTAAATGAACCCCCTTTAAAATAAAATTTTATTCACTCTTGAACATTGTTTACTACAAACTGTTAACCCAAATACAAACGTTCCAAGGCCTAGTGAATGTATATGCATCGCTACCAAATATGTAGGAGTTAAAAAAAAAAAAAAATCTTTGTTAACGTGCTAATAGCTGCAGAAGCAGGAGGAGCCAGCCCTCCAGTCCCTGTGCTGGGCCTGCAGAGTGCAGGTACCCTCCGCGAACAGGCCCCCAAAGGCCAGCTCAACCTCTCGGCCCCTCCAAGGGACACGGGAGCATCTGCCGGCCAGCTCCCTGTCGCAGCATGCTGCTATTATCTACAAGTTCTGCGTGTTGCAAAGTTTAGCCATCGGACAACTTCAGCCTCCGAATCTCAGCGTTCTCACTGCAGTCTTTAATTCATTCAAATGATCCTAACACTTTGCATCTTATCCATATGCAATTGTGAACCTCGCCAGAAGTGGTTGGAAAAGTTTCATTTCATACTTCCAGAAGTTCCTAAAATAGGAACTTCGCAAGTTTGTTAGGGAAGGGGGGAAAAAAAAAAAAAAAAAAAAAAACTTTTACAATAACTGAAAACAACTGCTTCCCATTATTAATGCTAGGCCTAAATCCCAAACAGACCATTTCGACATAAAAGATCCATTTAGGAGTCTTCTGAGATCGGATCGCCCGTGCTGCTGCAGTTCGGGATTGCAAAGAGCAGGGTGTCAGAGGGAAAGGAGTCCGCGATCCGGAGCCGGAGCAGCCGCCGCTTGCCAGCCTCCCTGGTCCCGGGGTAAACCGTTATTTCACGCCCAGGCGGCGGGTCTGGGCAGCGACGAGCCGCCTCGCGTGGAGCCCACAACTTCGCGTGGCGACTCGCGGCCGGTCAGGGCGCGGGGCACAAAGCGGGGTGCGGGCTGCACTTTCTCTTCCCAAGGACTCGGCGCATTCGGGCAGACGAAATAAATAATGCATGCGGCGGCGGGGACCAGATTTGGGGCTGGAGTGGCCTGCGCCCGCGCCGGGCGGCCGTCCCGCGTGGACCCCACGCCGCCGCGCCGCGGGCCGCGTCTCCTGCAGGCCGCGCGGGACCGATCCACGGCGCGGCGCGGGCCCCGCGGCCCGGGAAGTTGCACGGGGCCCCGCCAGCCCCGCGTGGACGCCGCACCCCGCGCCCCGCTTACCTGCGTGAGGCAGAGCGGCGAGTACATCCTGCGGCCGCGGAGAGGGAGCCGAGCGGCGCTCACATGCCGCCGCCGCCGTCGCCTTCGCCGCCGCGAACTTTCCCCACCGGCGCCGCCCGCCGCCCCCCGCGCCGGCCGCGCGTCCAAGGCAGAGCGCGCGATCCGCGCCGCCCGCCCGCCCGCGCCGCGCCCCGCCCCGCACGCCGGGGGACCGGGAGGGGGAGGATCGGATCGGGAGGAGGAGGGGACGGGGCGCGGGAGGAGGAGGAGGAGGGGGCCGCGGCGCGCACCGCCCCGCCCGCCCGCGCGCGGCCTGCGCCCGGCGACAAACTACTTTCCGCGCCCCTCCCCCACCGCCGCAGACCTGCGCGGACCGTGGCGGGGACTGGCCGGCGGCGCGCGTGTGCGCTGTGTGAACCCTGCACCCCGGACCCGGGCACTGGGAGCTGCGCGCCGCGTGCCCGTGCGCGGGCCCAGCCAACTTCTGCGGCGCAGCCCCCGGGGCGGGGGGTGGGTGACGGGTGCCCCCTCGCTGGGCCAGAGCTGGGCACCAGAGCTCCTGCGCCGGTTGCGGAACTCCCCGGCCCAGAGCCACCGCGCCCGACCCGGGAGGAAGGGCTGCGGCCGCGGCGCCGGGAAGGGTCTGTCCCGTCCCCGCGCGCCCCGAGCCGCGCACCCCGGGGCGTCTGACGCACCCCTCTCCCCGGCCCCAGGTAACAGTTCTTAGTGGAAAGGAGCTTCCTGCAATTATTTTAGGTTTGCCAAAGTATTGTTTTGGCAGAGAAGGGGGTGGTTTTTAGGGTTTGGCAGGTGGCCAGCGAGCCTGCTTTTCCAGTTTTGTTTTTTCGCCTGCCCGCGCCTGCCTGCTCCGAGCCCGGCCCTCGCCTCCTCTCGCGGGGCGGTGTGCAGCCCGCTGCGGAACGCGCACCGCTGAGCCCCGGAGCGAGGGGGTGTCGTGGGGAGGTCGTAGAGGAAGTGCTGGCAGGAAAGGCCGAGGGCCGCGCGCAGACGCGCTTTCCTAAGTGAGGGGCAGAGGCCGTGCTTCTGGAGCGAGAACAAAACAGTCGGCCGGTGCCGCGGCCTCCGCCTAAACTTCTCCATGCCGGCGCTCGGCGGCTCTGCTGCTGCACCCGGGCTTCAGGCTCCGCTCCCGCCGGTGCCCTTGCACCAGGACCTGCGTTTCTCACCAAGGCCTCGCACAGTCGGTCCCCCCCCCCCCCCCATTGCGGCCCATCTCCCCGGACCTAGGGCTGCTCGTGGGCGGGGACGCGGTCCCGCCCGAGGCCTCCCTGGGACCTGCGAATTCCAGCTCCAGTTTCCTCGAAGGAAGCTCGGCTTCCCTTCCCCGCGTGCCGCGGAGACCCGAACGAAGCTGCGACTTGGGACCCCCAGCCGCTCTCCTGCAGCGCAGGCTGGAATTTAATTCGGGGGTGCGAAAAGCCACCTTTTCCAGCTGCCTTTTTTCCGCACAGCAAAGATTCGTACTTTTGAGTCTCAAGAAAAAGGGGGAGGGGAGACCGGCAATGCGCCCTGATTTTTCAATGGGGGAAAGTAATTCAATGCTGATATTTCCACTTTAAAAACTTCTTTTGTTGCAGCGGTGGTGGTGCCCGTGATTCCTGCTTCCTGCGGTTAGCAATATCATTCCAAGTAACTTTTGGCGCCTCCGTGAGCCTCCTGAGCGCGGGCGCGGGGTGCGCCCTCTAGGCGAGCGGGTCCAGGCCCGGCACCCCGCGGCTGCACCCTTGTGCCCCGTGCCTAACTCTCGGGTAAGGGGAATGGGGGACTTGCCAGCGCCATCGGAAGCCAGGCCTGAAAAAATACAGTAGGGAAGTCTGAGCCACGAGAAGGCTCTTGGTAACTTTGTCTCCAACGAACCTCAATTTAAGCATACACACAAAGAAACATATTCTTCAAAGGGCAGAACAGGCTAAAAATGTTTCCGACTCTGCTTGCGTCCGGGACTGCAAAAGTGAATTCTGTCCAGAGTTCACGGAGACGGGGGTGGGGGTGGAGAGAGCAGTGAGGAAACAGGTGAACTAGGAAGCCCAGTTTACTGCGGCCACATAAGTGAGCCATTGTTAGGAAGGGTAAACCCCTTATTGGAAATAACCGCTCTGATCATTTATTTTGCAAGTGCTAGGAGGTTGCCTTGAAATGGGATTGTCTCTGCGCAGAGGAGGCTCCTGTCATGCTCTCTGCTATCCATATTCTTCTTGGCACGGAGCCCAGCCTTGCATTTACTGTGTTTTATTTGCAGAAACGTTACCTTGCCAGCTTTAGTGAAATCTTCGTAGATATATAAATTACGTCAATAAGGTTTCACTTATATGGACATCTCAAATCCCTCTCATTTCAGAGGTTACTTATTAGGGAAATCCTGTGAATATGGTTTAGACTACGATACCTAAGACCCTGAAGAGGGGATGTATGTGTGTCACACCATTTGCTCAGCAGTTCTTACCAACACTAACTTTATTAACTACTATTTTCTTCTCTAGCATTTGACCTGCTGGTCACTTGTGTGCAGATTTTTCTTAGACGCATATAATCCTAAATTGAATCATGTTGCTGAACTGAGAATCCAAATGAATTCTAACATCACATTTCCAAAGCAGATTTGATTGGAAGGCCTGAAGCCTTGGGAGATAGTTGGATGGGAATTGAACACTTCCCCCAAAAGAAAACACCTAATTATTTTCCATTTACTGTCCAACAGAATTAGGAATCTGCACTGCTTAGGGGGGAGGAGAAGGAGGAGGAGGAGAGGCCAGGGTCACAGGCAGGGACTCTCAGTGACTCCTTCAGGACCGACAGCGACAAGGGTTTGCACTGGACTGGAAGGGGCTACCCTGGGGGAAGAGCCCTGCCCCCCTGCACGGGGCTGTTCTGGTAAGAAAAAATACATGTGTGGCCACCCCTTGCCCTCTTTGCCATTCACCATGTACTTGAACAGCAGAATTCAAGAAAAGGCAAGGAAGCCCACTCCCTCCCATCTTTTTCTCCAATCTATAAACAGCTGTCCCCGCCTGGGAATCCTTTTCTGTCCGTGCACAGGGCTGTTCAGAGCTCAGGGGAAGCTGGCAGTTCCTCCACACTACTTGAAATGCCACCGTTTCCCAGAGAGCAGAAGCCCTGAGCGCGCTAACTGCTGCTCTCCTCAGCTCCCTCCAGTTCCAGCCAGCGGGATGAAGCCACGCATCTGCTGAAGTTAAGCCTTGCCTTCCACGAGTGACCAGCTTCCCTGAGTGTAAAAACAACTAATGCAAAGTTAACTCTCCAGCAGAATTTTTCTGACTTTTACCAAAGGGCAAAAATAAGGCGTACAATTCATGCAAAAATCCTCTACTGCCCTCCCCACCCAGCCCGTCCTTAAACTCGCAAACTCTACCCCTTTGTGCTAAATCCGGAAGAGCTTGCAGCTTTGACAGCTCGGAGCGCACCCCACCCCTTAGGAACTGCGGAGAATTCCAGCTTCCCCGCCCCGCCCTCTGACACACCCAGCGTCCTTTTCATTGGGCAGTATTCCTTTCAGTCTCCCGTGCTGCCCCTTTGATTAGAGATCTGAGTCGTCAATCATCCTGGGTCCCGGTGGTTCTCCCGGGTTAGGTTGACTGCAGCGGCCCAACGCCTCCACCGTGAGGAGCACGTACCGGATCCCCACCCCTTACTGCCACCGAGCAAGCGCTGCGAGGGAAAAAAAAATCTGTTAAGCTCAGCAATTTTTTTCAAATCTCAGAAAAAAAAAAAAAAAAAAAAGAAGGAAACCCGGTCTCTGATGCACACAGCAGACACCAAGCCATCAAGCCGGGACCGACACACGGGTGTCTGCGCCGCGAGCGGGCAGGGCCGCGGGGTGGACGCCTCGGAAAGCGGAGCCGGTTCCTCCCCGGCTTTCCCACATCCCCACCTGCGGAGGTGGAGGCGGGAAGACCTTTTGCTACCCTGCGTCCGCCCCGCGGCTGGCGGGACCGCCCTGGACATAGGCTCCGGACAGTCTGGAGGGGGGCCTGGACCCAGCCGGCCCCGGCGCAGGGGTCCCCGGCGGCCGGGCGGGGGCGCGCCGTCTGCACACCTGCTTTCTCGGCCGCCCTGTGCAGCGTCGCCGGTGAATTACGAGGCCGGGTCACGGCGGTTAGTGGGAGAGTTAACCTTTATTTGCACTGGCGCAGACCAAGGGCGTTAAATCAAGAGTGCAGAATGCGCTGGAGAGTGGCGGTGACAGCCGGGTTCCGCGAGGAGCTGCCTATGCCCTACAGTGACCGGGCAGAAGTGCAGCCACCAGGATGAAGCTGTCCTTTGGGCGGGCGGGGAGGGTGCATCTGTCCCAGCCTAGGACCCTGGTCCCCTCGCCCCAGAGAGGAGTGCGGCGTTCTGATCTGTGGCAGAGGGGTGGAGATGATTACTGGAAGCAGAGGTCCTCCCTCCATCTCGCTGGCTCATCTTATTTCAATAACCCATACTCTGCCTTCCAGAACGCAGCGTCTGGATAATTTGATGGGAGTTCCATGCTTTCACCATCAGAATCTCCCTGGTGCAGAGCAGAGACAGACATCCGCAGAGCGAGAGGGGAGTCTTTTCAGACCGTAAGCTAAAGCCTCAGCAAGGCCAGGCCACTCGGCCTCCCTCCCCCTCTTTAAATTGTGTTTGCTGGCCTCAGGTAGCTTAGGGCATTTTGCTGAACCCCAACCTCAGGAAAATGTGCCTTTAGCTAATTTGATAAAATTATCCAGTAAGTCTAAAGGAACAGGGAGCAGTGTGATCCTTGTCTGTTTTTCCAACCATCTCGGCGAAGGGACCCAGTTACTGTAGCACAGCCGATCCAGACCCAGGCGTGGGCTTTGGTCATGCTTTACAACCAGCCAGAGGGGCTGTGTGCTAGGAGCCCTGATTCTGTGGCCTGAGAAGGCATTGCACTGCTGGTCTGCAGTGCGCAGGCTCAAACAGCTCTTGCTGCACAAGGCTGTGGCCTCAGTCCAGTCCTCTGAACACCCATTTCCATTTGGCAGACTGCTTCCACTTTGATACACACTTGATGGGATGTGATACCGGAGGTTAAAATATTTTTCCCCAGCACTCTGGGAGGCAGACTCAGGAAGATCACAAGTTTGAATCTGGACAGCGGGTCTTAGACCTTGGTTTAAAAGAATTAAAAGAGGCTGAAGATGTATCTTAGAACAAAGACCCTGGGTTCAATCCCCAGCACTCCCAAGGAAAATAAATACTACAAACATTTAGTCCCTTTATCTTTGACAAAGGGGCCAAATGTGTTTACTGAAAGAAATATAGCCTCTTTAATAGATGGTACTGACAAAACTGACTTTTCACTTGCCAAAAACTAAAATTAGACCCATGTCTACCACTATGCACTAAACTAAAGTCAAAATGGATCAAAGATTTAAATGTTAACACATAAACAGTAAATCTACTGGAGTAGAAAGTAGGTAAAGACATTGGGGTCAGTAGAGAGTTCATGGAGAAAAACAAAACTACACAGAAAATACTTAAAATAATGAACAATTGGAGGGACCAGAGATAGCTCAATGGCATAAGCACCTGCCTGGTAAGTGCAAGGTCCTTAGTCTGATCCTCAGTACATAAAAAGAAAAAAATCAACAATTGTGATCTCATCTTTTTGAAAAATTTCTGCACATCAAAAGAAATTACATAGTGAAAAAAAATGCATGAATTGGGAAAAAAAATTTAGCCAACTATCTCTTGGATATAGGCCTTCTATCTAGAACATATAAATAATTTTAAAAAGATCAGGACCCCAAAATTAAAAGACTCAATCCATAATACACTTCTCAGATAAAGACATACAAATGGCAAATAAATAAATGAAAAAATGTCCAACATCACTGGTCATTCAAGAGATGCAAATGAAAACAACACTGGGATTCCATCTCATTCTAGAAAGAATGACTGTCATCAAGGGCTGTGGGGGCGGAAAGGAGCCCTTCTCCACTGTTGGCAGCATAGACGGATATAACCACTGTTATAACCATGGATATAACCTAGTTTTCTGACTCCTCCTAGTTTCTGACTCCTCAGAAAACTAGGATTAGGGTCCCACTGAACCAAGCTATTCCCCTCCTGAGTATTTTTCCAGAAGAATTGAAAACATTGTACGCAGTGATATATGTGCACCCGTGTTTATAGCAGCACAATTTGTCCTAGCTAAATCTTGGAAACAACCCAAAAGCCCATCAGCTGAGGAATGGATGAAAAAGATGTGGTATTTTTACATAATGCAGTATTACTTAGCTATAAAAAAGATAACCCTGAGGCTTGTATAGGTAAATGGATTAACTAGAGACTGTCTTCATAAGTGAAATAATCAGACCCACAGGTGTAAATATAGTATTGTCTTCCTAGTGTAAGAGCCCGAAAGAGTAAATAAAATCTGAAAAATACAATAGATCCTATGAAAGAGAAAGAATCTGTTCAAAGGGAAGGAACAACTGAGATGAGGAAATGAACAACAAAAGAAAGAAGGAAAATGTAAATTGATGTATATATACAGAATAGCTGGGATAATTACACTGCTGATTTCTGCTGGTATATTGAAAGGTTTAAAAGAATTAAAAGAGGCTGAAGATGTATCTTCAAACCCCACACAGAGTAAGTGCTTAAAGTTACTTTTTCTCCTTTTTAATTTGTTATAGCTTTTTGAACCAATTTTTCATGCTCATATCTGATAACCTAAACAATTAATTTGAAGACAACATTATACATGTATAACAACCATTTTTGAATTCATATTTTTTATGTATTTAGTACAGGGTCTACAGGGTCTGACTACACAGATTGGACTCAGTGATTCTCCTGCTTTCAGTCTCCCAAGCACTGGGATTACAGGCTTGCACCACCACGCCCAGTCTCAATCGTGCCCCCGGGCAGGTCCAGCACGGCACTCGAGGGATTGAACCTCAGTCCCTGCATCTGCCTAAGCAGGTGCTTTAATCCGCTGAGCTATCTGGCTGGCTCTCCTATTGTTTTGTATAATACAGTTCTTTATTGTTTCTTTTTTTTTTTACTTTTTTAATTCTCTTTAAAAATGACAAATATTTTAAAAATAAAATAAATACTACTTTTTAAATTTGGTGGCACTGGGGATTAAACCCAAGGGAGCTTTACTACTGATCCGTATCTCCAGTCCTTCTTACTTTTTATTTCGAGACAAGTTCTCACTGACATCCTGAGTTGCCTGGGCTGGGCTCATCCCTCTCAGTTGCTTGATTTCAGGCTGTGTCTTAAAGACTGGCTTATATTTTTGTAAGTAATTAAAATAAGTTCTTGGCCTAGTCTGGCTAGTATTATATGACCATGCGGCAGCAAAAACACTTGTAAAATAGGCTATTCAGCTATCGTGCCCATGGAGGGCTGTTTTGCCAAGAGCTCAGAACCAGGCTGAGTGTAGTGGTAGATGCCTATGACCCTGTGCCTTGGCAGGATAAGGCAGGAGGGTGGGAAGTTCAAGCCCCACCCAGACAACTTAGTGAGACTTTGTCTCAATCTCAAAACAGAATATAAGGGGCTACTGAGTAGCTCAGCTGCTTGAAGGCCTGGGCCACTGCAATGGCACGAGACCACGAGATGCATAAGAGGTGTGGACTCTGGGTGCTCTGGCTGGGCCAGCCAGGCCCTGACCGCAACTGGTGCCAGTGACAGTGGTTTTCCGGGTGCTGTCTGCTGCTCAGTAACCTGGTCTGATGTGGCAGTGCAACCCCATTCCCAAAGTGGCCTTTTGTGTCTCTAGGCCACCACCACCAGACCAGGACAGGCTCTGGGGCCTCCTTCAGTTGTAACACTGGTCAGACCATGGGTGGTAGGTGAATTATTTCACCTCTGCCCTCTCTAGCTGTCTTACTGGGAATATGGGACAAATTCAAATAGCTAAGCAAACCCCACACAGAGTAGTTACCAGGACCCCACTTTGAAGGCACAGTAGCTGAGCCATAGCTGCAGATGGAGAGAAGGCATCCCTTCTTCCAAGATGGGGAAAGACGAAGAATCAGAACTCAACGACATTGCAAAATGATGGTCACTACCAGGGGCAATGCGCCCAGGATTTGGCCCCATCCAGTCTACTCAGAAAGCCATGGTGATAGAACTCAGAGCACGTGGGCAGGGAGCTGCAGGGCTGTGCCCCAGGAGAGCAGGGCATCTCTGTGCAGGAGAGACCAGGGAGGGGCGGATCTGATGCAGGCCTGCAGAGCACCCTGGCTCAGCCTCCTGGATGGGGAAGTTAGGCAGATGAGTCAGGGAAGCGCAGTCTTGGGAACCATTTGAACCTTCTTTGCTTGCAAGATTAGGAAGACATCAAATGTATTTAGCTATGAGATATACAAAGACTTGAGAACTAGAAAGGTCACTCTAGTGCTGGCAGCAAAGAGAACAGTTGAAAAGGTAAGAGGAAACGGAGTCCTGAGCTTTAGCCAGCTGGAGTGAATGAGACAGAGGAAGGTGGCAGGAAACACAGGCACCACACCGATTTTAGCTTTCAGGGACTTTGGGAGCAAAAAGAGTTCAGGAGTGGAGGCTGTCCAGACTACCCAGTGTCCACGCACAGAGGTGCAGGTGGCCAGCTGCCGAGGAGCCCTCTCTCCTTCCCAGGCCCCCACATCTGTCTCTGAGAAGCAGCACTGAACAGCTTCAGGTGACGCCCTCAAGAGGAGCTGTCCTGGTGGGGCTCCCCTCCCTTCCTCCATGGTGCCAGGCCACCTACAAGCAGGCTGTATGACAGGGCAGCTTGGAGCCTCTGACTGCCACGTAGCTGGCTTTATAGCCTAACAAGCATAGGCTTTTCCAGGAATTCCACTTCATTGACCCAAATAAAGACATAATCCTCTTGCAAGACATGGGTACTGAAAGCCAGAACACCAGAGATTCACAGAATCAGAGTTAGGTCGCAATTACTGATGTTTTCTAATAATTGATTTGTTTTCACTTGTGAACTAAACTGAACATCTACACAGATGTCTCACCTTTTGCCTGTTTGCCTATGTCAGGCAGTCGGAGGGCTAGCATTGCAGAGTAAATGATGATACTGTAAGAAAACTTAAATAAGGGGGGTGGGGAGATGGCTCAGTAGAATAAGAGCTTGCCTGAAAGTTCAATCCCTGGTTCCACAAAAAAAAAAAAAAAAAAAAAAAAAAAAAAAAAAAAAAAAAAAAAAAAAAAAAAAAAAAAAAAAAAAAAAAAAAAAAAAAAAAAAAAAGAAAGAAAGAAAGAAAGAAAGCGTAAATGTGGGGATTGAGGTGGCCCCTGGGTGGGGGCCACTGTGCCTGGCACCCTGTCTGTGTCTCCCTTCTTGGCTTGGACAAGAGCACAAGCAGGGTGACGCCTGTCCCTCCAGCTTTCTGCAGAGCTCTCTGTGACTCGACCATGTCCTTCTCTGTGGAAGGTAAACAGAATTGCTGAGTGTCCCCTGCTCAAGGACATTGTCCTGAGCTGGCAGCCTTTCCTGAAGGCTGCAATGAGACTACAAGAGTCCACAACATTTTTATGCCACAGAGATCTTTATTTAACCATAGAGAGTAGGGTGGTGCCCAGAGAGGAGTCGGGCAGCAGGAACCGGGTCCCAAGCTGGCTGCCAGAGCTGCTTCTCCTTCCCTGACAGAGACTGTGTGGACTGTTGTTTCAGCTCCCCGACACGCATCTGTGCTGGGCCAGAACCACCACAAGTGACCCAGCAGTCCCACAGTGCTTCACTGAGTGCCTCCTTTTCCAGGTTCCCCTTTCTCGGTCTCTTGCTGCCCTTCAGTCCAGCCTTGATGAACTGTCCCCCCATTTTTCTCTGGCATTACCTCCTAACACCATACATGTTCATCCCCCTCTCCTCCTCTGTGTGATTCCCTGACCCCTTGTCAGGGTACCTGCCAGCCTGCCCGGTTCTCAGCTCTCTGACTCCCATCTGGAGCAGCCCTCTTCCTGCTGCTTGGCAGCTGTTTGTATGTCTCTCCACTGGAAAGCGAGACCACAGTTGTTGGCCCATCTACACACACATGGAGGAGAGGCCTCAGCAAATTGGTGAGTGTGGGTGAATGAATGCCCAGAGACCGGCTGCTTCCAGCCTTACAGGAGGCTGGCGCTGGAGCAGGGTGGCAGTGGAAGTCTAAGGAGCAGGGCACAGGTTTGTCTCCATAGGACCTCACCCGCCCCATGACCTTCACCTCCTGCAGGACAGGCAGGTACCACTCAGGAGGTAGAAACCATCCAGAAAGTCTCAGGAGTCACTCAAGGCCTTCACTGACTGTTGAGTAGAGCGCTCAGTTCATTCAGATTTTTCTTCAAGCCCTGAGTTTTGGGGTTGGGTGTAAGAAAGAGCCCAGGCTTAAGTGTTCTGAGAGCACCTAAGCTAGCTCTCACCCTGAACTGGGAGCCCCTGGTTGTGAGTATGGGGCTCCTACTGGGTGGAACAGGGGACAGGTTCAAGGGCATTGCAGGGCTGACGGATAAGACTGGGAGCTGCCTGCAGTGTGGAGAGAGTGCCCACGGGCCTGAGCGAGGGTGCTAGCCAGCCCTGTCTTTGGCTGCCCAGAACCCGGCTTTCCCGTGTAGCTGTGCTCACATGCACGCCCAGGCATGCGCAGGTTCCACTGTGCGGGGGACACTGCCACACAGGCTCAGAGTGCCCACCTTGTCTCTGCACCTGCTCCTGCCTTCTCCCATAGTTTGACTACGGGGCCGAATGCTCTTGGACTCACATGCTATCTGTCCCTCTTGAGTGGCGTTTTTCACCTACCACTGTGTCCTCACGGCTCCCTCATGGGGCAGCAGGTGCCAGAAGTTCTGTCCTTTTCAGGGCCACACAGTACTCCCATGTGTGAACCTTTGCTTACCCATTTATCTGCCTGCAATTCTTTTTTGTTGTTGTTGGCTGTGTTGAATAACGCTCTATGGACAGGAGTGTGCATAAGTTATCTGTGTGAATCCCTGCTTCCCATGAGTTGCGGCATCTGTTACCCAAGAGTGGAATTTCTTGATCAAATGGCACTTCTTAATTCTCTGAGAAGGAAACAGCAATCTTAATTTTTTTTTTTTTTTTTGATAAAACACATAACTGAATGACTTGCTCCACTGACAGAGTTGCTTTCCTGAGCATTGGGAATCCTGGGCCCTGACCCGGGGTCCCCAGTGAATGCAACCTTTGGGAGACCCTGAATAAGCAGGGCCATTCCACCCTCCTCTGGGAGCTTCTCCTTTGTAGTGTGGGGTAATGAGCCTGGGGCGCTGGGTGGCAAGCGCCCTGCCACTGAGCCACAGCTCTGGCGCCGTCTTTGTGCTACTCAGGGTGCGGTGCCGAGGGTGTGGTGGCCTCCTGTCTCCAGTGTCCTGTGAGGGACACCTCCTGGGTGCTGGAGCAACACCAACTCAAGGGCGTGCCAGGGCGCCCTGAGGGGTGGCTGCCGGAACAGCTCAAATAAGAAATGAGCATACTGGTAAGGAGAGAGCAGATGGCAGGAAGAGGATAGAGCCGGGATGGAGCTGGGCACGGCGGCTCACGCCTGCAATCGAGCACTCTGGGAGGTTGAGGCAGCAGGATTCTAAGTTTGATCCCAGCCTGGGCAATTCAGTGCCTTAGTGAGACCCAGTCTTAAAAAGTGTTTTAAAAAGCTGGAGATGAGCCGGGCGTTGTGGCGCAGGCCTGTAATCCCAGCACTAGGGAGGCTGAGGCAGGAGGATTGTTGTGAGTTCGAGACCAGCCTGAGCTACAAAGTGAGCTTAAGGCCAG
>PVKA01019024.1:8852-42876 GCA_004027165.1 Ctenomys sociabilis | reverse complement strand
AGGAAGTCATAGCCTCTATCTCGAGGCTCGATCCCAGCTGGCAGCGCAGAGCATTAGCTCTACCATCCTGTCTCCACCCGGCTCACGTTAAGGAGCAGCAGGCTTACCAGGGAAACACGCATGCCACCTTCAAAGACTATCACCAGCACCTCAGCTAGACCAATACACATTGCTTAAGGCCAATTGAAGGATAAACAGAAGTCCTAGCCAGCTCTCTACATAACAATACAAGGAAATAGGATCAGGGTCAGTCAAAATGGAGACAGTCGCTCTTCTTTCAAGGAGAGCTGCTGGGTGGGTCCTCCACAGTAAACCAGCAGTGGCAACAGGTCCCCATGCTTCCCACAACCATGTCCTACACACCTGAAAGGCTTTACAACTCCAACAACCCCATCCTGTGTGGGTTTATCCAGTGCTCAAGGCAAGTTAGGGCTACATGTTCATTTTGGAAAATAAGTGTGTGGGATTCAGAGATGACTATCCAAGACCACAAGGTAATAGATCGGTGGAACAGAATTCCAGGCGAGTGTCCCGGGTGGATGTGAGAGCTCATGAAATGGACCTCTGCACAGCTCTGTGTCTAGCTGGAATGACCAATGTCCATGCAGAGGTGCCCGTGGGTAGGCATCACTTGGAGACACCAGACCTAGGCCTTGCATGGGAGGGGCTTGCAGATGCGCAGGTCTGACTGTGCACACAAGTCAGACTTGATAGGCCTGCCGTGAGAGGATTGAGAGGTATACGAAGGGTGACATTGGCACTCGCTGAGCACTTATTCAGCACTAATTCCTATCCAAATTACTCTGCAGCTCCCAGTGAGAGCTTATGAGTTACCAATCATTTTATATAGCTTAAAATAAGATCAAGGATTGCTATTTGTAAAAAGGGAGGAATCTTTAAAATTGCAATTCCCCAAATATCGTCACACAGCCGCTAATCATCTAGGGAATGAGAACCTGGGAGGAGCAGCTGGGGTCAGTACTTGGGAAATGGCTGGGGCACACAGATGGGGAAGGGACAGTGAGTGGCACCGAGCCTCGCATGGCCTGGGGCCAGAGCAGCAAGGAGGGCAGAGGGCAGGCATGGCCTTTGGGCAGCTGCAGACTGCTCCCAAGGGACAGGGTGGCTCCAGCTGGAGCCCTGTAGAGGGTGGGGCTCCCCCTGCAGAGCCCACTCCAGGACAAGGCAGAGTTTCCAAGGCTATTTGTTTGTAGGTTATATTTTTCCTGAACAGAATCCAATCCCTTTGTTTTCACAGACAGCACCATAGTTTCCAAAGGAAAAAAACATAGACTTATTGGGCCAAGGGCTTTCCCTGAGAAATATCCTAATGGCTGTGAGCCAAGACCTAGTTCCACCAAGCCCTGGACTCAGAACACTGGCAACAGGCTGGCCTCCTTCAGGCCTCGCAAGGAGGCTGGCTTTGAAATTATTCCCTGACATGTGCCTTGTTGTCTCCATCCCAGTTAAATGCCCTGTTTGGGCTGCAGGAAAGTAGCATGCGTGTGGTAGGACACTTCCCAGAAGGGGCTCTGGGAGTCCCTGTGTGCCCTGCAAGGCCAGCCTGGACACTTGTCCTCCTGAGTGTTGCCTGGGAGCGGTGACCCTGGCTCCAAGCCTCTACATTAGCATGCGTGGTGGCTCTTGTAACGCCTTGCAAGCCACGGGCCACACTACCACCAGCCCCCTTATAGCCTTGTGGCTGCACTGGCCTCCCAGCCACATGCTCTCACCCCTCCAGGTGTGAACTCAGGGTGGAAGGATGGGAGCACCCACATGGCTGCAATAACAGGGAGTGTGTAACCCACTGCAAACTTAAAAAATGAACAAAAGTGAATGAATCTGTCTTTATTGTCACCACGTGTCGCAATTTTAGGCAGCGTTATCGGTGAATACGCGTGGGAGTGGTGCACTCAGTGCTGGTAGCGGGTGATGGGGGAGTAAGTATTTTATTTCCTAGCTGGAGGGACAGGGATGAAATGCCCCAAACTGCCTCCCCTAGCTGTGTCACTACTAGGAACATTTCCCAATCCTGTGACCAGCAAGCGATCATGCTCTCTGGGACAGGAGAAGGTAGGGCACTGTCCAGCTGATCAGTAGCCTCTCCCAGGGCTCAAGTGTGCTGATCCGTGCTGGCATTTCACAGGTATGAGCTCTGGTTCCCAGCAAACCTGACGCACACACTTCTATGCATTTCATTCTGTGATGAGGCCCACTCATCACAAGAACTGAGAGACCCATCCAGTGCCTTGCCATTGGGAAGTAGTAGGGACACATCCAAAACACTCTGCAGCTCGTGGTCTGCTCACTTCTCGGTTCCAGCAGCTGGCCCATGAGCCCTTAGCCCTGTGCTGGGAATAGCATGCTCTTTCAGGCCTCAAAGCCACATATCCTGTCCTTCAGGAGTTTACAGCCTCATGGCTTCATGCAGAAAGAAGCTCGTGCAACTCTGCAGGCTTCCACTCAGCGTGAGACAGCTGGTTTCAGGAGGAAAACAGACCAACAGCACACCAGTGCACTTAAGATCCACGGGGTAGAAAGAACCGCAAGAGGAGGGATTAGGATGCTGAGTTTGCCAAGCAGACAGTGTGTGGATGCTGTGGGCACACGCTGTCCTGCTGGAATCTTACCACAACACCTCCGAGCTGTCCAGCGTAAGAACACTTGAGTTCCCATAGTGTTCAGAGGTGGGCGTCTCCCCCCGCAGTACAGAGCGAGTAGATCCAGGATTGCAGGAGAGGCCTCTCTGGCTTCATGAGGTGCTCTGTCCTAGCAACCCCTTGAGGAGGAGGAGGAGGTAGACATGCCTACCCCCAAAGTTTTCTCAGTGACTAGGGATACACAGCGTGATCAAGGGGACAAGCAAAAGGAAAACAGTAATTCCTCTTGCTCTTGCGGCCCTTGCCAACATGCAAGGTGCTTCCTTATCCATGAGTTCGCTGGGTCTCCAGGAACATGGAGGGGCAGGCACTGTCTACACATGTAGACGAGACCACAGAGGCCTCCGTCAGGCCATGCTACTTTTCTGAGGTCACACTAGCTGCTGCAGAGCCTGGGGACATGGCCACCTTCCCCCTGTGTCACCAGGTGTAAACAGTAGGTGCATTCGCATCAGGGCAGAGGCCTGAGCCAAGGAGGTCAGCTGTGTAGGTCCAAGCCTCCCACTCTGCAGACATGGAAATGGAATCCAAAAAGCATAAAGAGTGCGTCTTAGTTGTAGAATAGGGCCTCGCTGAAGCCCCAGAAGCACACACATGCTCCCTCCCTATCCTGTGATAAGGAGCACATTATTCACTATTTCTTCAGCACCAAGGTTGAGTAAGGTTGCCCATCCCTTGGGAGGGGTCCTGTCCCTAAAAGACTCCCCTTGATAATTCCCAGATCATCTTCTAATGCCACCACCACATCTTGATACTTGCAACTCACTCAGACACTTAAGCTTGTTTTCCAATAGAAAGTTTTCTTTAAAAAGAAAAAAAAAAAAAAGCCCTGGCCCATGGATGTCTTGAGGTTCTCTACCAATTCTAAACCAAGCTATAAAATTGTTCTACTGCAAATTAATTTCAAGGTTTCCAAACTAAGATCCTATAATGATGAGGCTTAAGCAAGTGAAGTAAAGGTTATATGACATCTAAGAATGCCAACCATGTTTTGTCCAGAGCTGGTCTTGGTGCTGCAAAACAGAAGGAGTCACTGTCACTGCTTTGGGATGTTGTAGGTGTATATCAGGGCTCAAAGGACGGGCCAGGGCTGGAAAGTAGCTCAGCACTCTAGCACCTGCCTGGCAAGCCAGGACCTGCATGCCACCCTGACTCTGAAACCCTGGGCGCACTGTGCCAGCCAGTAAAACCAGGAGTGGAGTGCACATCTGTGATCCCAGTGCTCGGGAGGCTGAGACAGAAGGATCACTATGAGTCTGAGCTGTGTAGCAAGACCCTGTACCAAATAAATGAATAAACAATTGTTAAAATGTGGACAAGGTATCCCGCTCAAATTTTGGCTGATAGTCCACGTTGCATTTGTTCAAGTACTTATTCATTCACAGGTGGATTGAATCTAGAACAAGCTGCCGTGGTTGGCTGGTATTAACCCATCTTCCAAATCATCCTTGACCCCAGTTGCCAGAAAGAGAATAATGCGCCTTACCACCACTCACAGAATTAGTGAGTGCTGTCCTCTCACATGCTCAGCATGCCCCCCCCCCGTCCCTTCTCCCCCCACCCCCACAGGCGCTTGCCACCCCACTGCTTGGAATACACTTCCTGCTCCTCTTGGTCTGGCTTTCTTCACACTGCATCTAGGGCTCTGCTCAATAGCATGGTTCAAAGCGCACTTCTTCAGTTTAACACAAGTTCTGCCCACGCTCACCGCACTTGTCTTTGTTCAACCTTTGCCTCTCTTCACAGCATTTCTTACTGTCTAAAGTACCATATTTATTTATTTATTTATTTATTTATTTGTTTGTTTGTTTGTTTATTTACTTATTTTTGCGGTGCCAGGGATTGAACTCAGAACCCTGCGCTTGCCAGGCAAGCACTTACTCTACTGAGCCATCTCCCTGGTCCTATATTTATTCTTTACTTAATCTCTCTTTCTCTTCCACAAGGAAGTAACCTCCCTGAAAGAAGAAATGTTGTTTGGCTAATTCACTGCTGTATCCATGACCCCCAAAATACCACCTAGCAGACGGCAGTGCCAGAGATACCATGAGTATGAACAAAGAATGAAGAATTCAAACTGACCTTCCTCAGCTTTTTGTTTATGAAACAAATATTTTCAGGGAGGCATAATAAGAGAAAATGCTTGGAAACTGGGAGATCTATAGCTATAATCCCATGTGTAAGCATCTCTGTTAACTGCTCATCAAGAAACTACCCAAAACCTAGAAGTGGATTCCTAGTGGTCAGACAGAAAACAGTAATCTTTGAAAGGCTGCAACCTAGATACAGACTTAATGCCTTTCCAATAATTAAAGACAGCACTGGCCATACGCCTGAGCATGTGTGCATGCTCTGCGTGCATGTGTGTGAGCATGCGTGCATGCCTGTGTAGAGAGAGATACTCCAGGAGGTCATAGCTGATTAAGGAAGACAGATAGGTGGACAGTGTTTAAGTTCTAGCAAACACCAGCAGCTCAGCTCAGTCTACAAGGTCAGACACGCAAAAGGAGCCAGGTCTCTCCCTTGGAGGCCAGTAGAAGTTCAGAAGGCCTTCCTGGAGGAAGTCAGACTGCAGCTGACTCTTGATTAACAGGGGCCCGCCAGGCTGTGAGTAGATGGAGCCAGAGGCTCCGGGCAGACAGACTGGAGCTGTGCAAAGGCCGGGCTGACTGCCATGGTCCATCAGAAGGGTAGACCCAGGTCTGGCCTCAGATGGAAGACTCGGCTGAGAGCTGATCGGGTCTCAGATGAGACAACCCAGTGGGTCAGACAGATCTGAGCTCAAGAGCTGGCTGTGTCCTTGCTGGGTTCAACCTCCTGGGAACACAACCTGGCACATGTCCAGGTGCTAATGGGGGCAAGGGACAGGACCCAGAGCCCTGGGAGGCCTGCTTTGTTTAAAGAGAAAATATTGGAAAATGCACCCTTGCTTTGATTTGCTTTGAATAATGATGTTTATGTTGAACTTGAAACTCATTAAAAGAGGGTGTGAGGTTTGTGTTTATCTAGGATCACAAAAGAGTCGGAGAAGCCTCAGCTAAGGTAACCACGGAATCCTGAGTCTGGTCTCTAGCTCCTCTGGGGCTGCAGGGGAGATGGAGATGTGCAGTAAGCCGGCCCCAGGACCCGGAGTTGCCCTGGGGTTCCCCCTCAGGCACTGCTATGCTCTCTAGAGAGTTTCTGAGCTGCCACACACTACCTACCTCTTGTCTAAGGTGGTATTTCCTTTACAGAGCTACTATGAGGGGTTTAAAATAATGGGGTTGAAAGCAGCTGGTGCACAGCAGGTGTCAGCTGAGCCTTGTCGTGTGTCCTCTGCAGCCTCTTCCTGGTTGTAAAAGCATCCTCTGACTCCACTGGGGCTGGCTCTCTCCACAGCCTGTCTACCTCCTGTGCAAGGAAACACGAACCGCTGAACACTGGGCTGGGGCCGGGAGAGTTCACCAAATTCCCTCGACACTGTTTTGACCTTCAGGACACAACCATGATGAACAGTGGAAATTGGGGGGTTTGCTGCCTAGAACCCCACCAGATTTAAACTTTGAAACTTTTAAAAATTGCTTTGAAAATACACTCTGTGCAGGTTTTTGTTTCCAACCATTATGTTTTTCTCTTCTTCCTTTCCACATTTAACTTACGGCTTCTGATGCAGGAGCCAAATTTGATGTGATCATAACATGTGAGCAGCAAAAGTGATGACAGCTTCCTCTTGCACGGCAGGAGGACCTACATCTATATTCAACAGGGCTGGCCCCTTCCAGCAAGAAATACCACAGGACCGTAAGAGGGAATGGCGGAGAGGAAGGATTCGGGGCCCTTGATGCTGTCATCATAAGCTATTGTGGAAATGATTAAGTGACAAATACAATGAATTTGCCCTCAATTCCTGGAACCCCAGAGTGAAGAAGGCAGAAGCTGTTATTTGTAGTAAAATGTACAAACCTTACGTGTGTGCAGCTTCAGTCCATTTAAACAGAAGATCACTGAGCACAGAGAGGAGGGGCTCAGATGTGCGGACCACACAGCAGTGCTCCATCCTCTGAGCGGCTCCTCCACAGTCCACGTGGTAACCCATACACAGCCCAGCAGCACAGGAAGAGGCGCCAACAATGCTGGGTACCCACTGTGTGTGAGGATGCTGGACATGGGAAACAGTGCATGGAGAGAACAGCCCTGGCCTGGGCTGAGGAGAGCTAGGCACAGAGTTCTGACCATGTCCCCACAGCCTGGTGTGGAGCCCCACACACCATGGGGTGTGGGACACTCCACTCTGTGCACTTGACGCTCAGTAGGAACCTTAATCTCTTCATTCCTCAGCCTCCTTCCTGTGTCGGGGACATCTGTGAGAACTCTCTCAGACTGCATTTGCAGAATAAGCAACAAATAGGTGTTTAGTGCTGAGGACCGTGCTGGTGAGTAGCTAAAGAGCTGCAGATGTCATCACAGTGACCTGACCTAATACAGGTGCCCCACCTCTCCTCACCCTGAAAGAGCGGTGGCCCTTTCCTCCCACCTGAAAACAAGAAAGTGCACCTGACTGACCTGAGATTCCTATTCGGGCCTGCCCAGCAAGCACAGTAAAACACATATTTAATTAGTTCTCTAAATGTCCAGGCCCTTAAAGATAGAGATACATTCTTCTCAAGACAATTACATGAGGTCAGTGTTGCAAATCCCCATTTTGCAGATACAGAAACTAAAACTGATTAAGTAATTTTCTTAGGTGGGGACTGAATCCAGGCCAGAGAAGCTGACTCGTCTCAGGGACTAGGCCCGGTGAGGACTGCAGCACCCACCGAAACCTGCACATCCTGGGCCTGGTGGGGGTGGGGTGTCTGGCCAGTCTGGCAGGGCATGGCAGGGCCCAGGTTGGGACTCAGCAATGTCCCAGCCTCAGGAGGCCCCCACTCCCAGCCGGGTGCCCTCGCACACCAAGGAGGGCCTTGTCCTCAGCTTATCCCTGTGTGCACAGATACCAAGTGTGCTTCAGGAAAGAGTGGAAATAGCCCCAACTTTCTTTGAAGCCTCCTATTTTCAGCTAAGATGATTCTGAGCATCTTACACTCTCCTCCATCATTTTTTGTTTGATACTTTTTAATTTAAAAAGGATCTCAGCTATCACTCGGGAAATGGGCCTATGATATACCCAGTGGTTAAGCCTTGTTTCAGTCCTCTGCAGCCTGTCTGGGCTCCCAGACAGGAGACTCTCCTCTGTTGCTGAGGACTGTTTACAATCTCCTTGACGACAGGCCTGGAGGAAGGCTGAGCTGAACTCACACAGCCTCTCCTTCTGCCTTTTTCCGCCTGGACACCTTGATGGAGCCACTGTAACTCTGCCATCTATGACTAGGGATGATGAGGGCTCCTGCTGGTTGCTGGGGGCCAGGATACTACATGTCCATGCCTGATGGCAGGGTGGCCACAGGGAGGACTTGGACTTCCTCCTTGGGGGCCAGGAGCTGCCGGAAGACACAGGGCTCTGCACAGAAGGGAAGGGACAGCTCAGAGCAGCCTACAACCTACAACCTGGTACTGCAGGACAGGGCTGAGGTCACCCTCGGGAGGGGGGACCCCACGCATATGCCTGGCTTGCCTCCCATGTGCTGGGCACTTTCCCATGCTGGTGTCTTCACCGCCTGCCCAGGAGGGGAAACCCCTGTGAACTGGACTGGGAAGTCACTCTCCTAAGAGCAGGGACCTATGGGAGAAAGGACCTAGCAGTGATCCCTTTCTCATCCCTCCCATGTCTCCCCATGTCTCCCATATCCTCCTATGGCCCTGTGTGTCCCACCCATCCATATCTTGCCTCTTCCAACTCACTAGGCCCTGGCTACATACTACTACCTGTTTGGGAAGAAGTCTCTCCAGTTCTGGCCTGCTGAGCCAAAGCCTCTGCCCTGTGGGCCTGGTCCTGCCACCTTATGGCCCAAGTGGTCCTCCACTTCCTTGATCCACCCCCGCCAGGGGGCAAGCAGGAGCACAAGTTGAGTCCTGGGAGACCCTGACCCCTGTATCCTATGCTCTGCCTTGAGCACAGGAGCCAGGAAGCAGACTGGAAGGACAGTATGGAGGCTTCAGGAGCTGGTGTCTGGGTGCCAGGCAGCCACAGTCCCCGTGTGGCATCCCAGCACACCTGGGTTCAACCAGCAGACTTGCCCATCAGCCCCTGATCCTTCGTTAGAGGTTGGGGTCAGGTAGGACATCCAGGCAAGGTACAGAAAAAATGTATCCAAATGTTCACTGCATGCCTGTCCCTCCCTGGGCCCAGGGATAGCAGTGTGACGCAGACAGTCCCTGCCCTTGAGTCCCAGCCTAGCACCAGCAAGCAGTCAGCCAGGTGACAGTTCATTTCCACAGGAGGAGACATGCTGCTTCCCACAGTGGCACTGGGAGGCTTCTTTTGTCGGCCTACACAGTCTGCAGTAAGAACCTGCCTCTCCTCACTCTGAGTGCCTGGAGCACATGTGGCTTTCCAGTGGCGGGGCCATGCATGGTATGGACCCAAAAGTGCCGGGGCCCTGGCTCTGTCCACATATGATAGCCTGAAGATGACCCTAGGCACCATGGCACCTGCTCTGCAGAATGAGGCCTGGCCCAGGAGGCAGCACTGGGGGGCCTGGTCATGGGTATTTGTTTGTGGTTTATGCTTCGTAGCCTTACAACTCCACCGAGCTGGTGGCACTTGCGGTCTTGTACCCACTTCACAGATAAGGAAGCCCATGACAAAGTGCTCTAGGCCAGGTTCTATGGGGTGGGCTCCTGGAATGGGGGCTCACAACGCCCCTTGCCCACCCTCTCTGAAGCCCTAGATGACCCATCCGACTGAACCATCTAAGGAACTCCGACTGCATCCTGCCAGGAATCCCCTGCCTTATCCCCCTGCCCCACACCTGCCTCTGCCCAGCTGCACTTCAGTATGGGGGGTATTTCTCTTTGAGATGCTAAATGGTGTTGACCCTGGGTGTGAGCTACTTATGGATAGAGCTGCTTTCTGATCTGCTCTCAGTATTCATTGTATGAATGCTCATAGTAAGCATTCAATAAATTTTTAATGGGTGGATACAGAAAAAATGGGCATAAAATTATGCCCAATTTACAGATGAAAAAATTAAGTCTCAGAAAGGCACAAATGTCTGTCCAAGGTCAGACAATTGCTGAGTGAGTGAGATAAACCAGAGCTCAATCTTCTAAATTCAGTAGTGAGTCCTGCCTCACTACTGCAGGAGTCCTGAAGATGACTCAACTTCTTCCGAGGCTGTCTCATCAAAGTTCTTTTAACCCATGCTCAAGACCAGTGTTCTAAAAATGCAGCAGTAATAAACACTGATTGCCAGTTTGGTTCAGCTACTGGTATGTCACACCTCGGGGCCTCTTAGACTGCAGCTGAGGGAGCTGGCTCAGAGGAGGTAAGGGGCTGGCCTAAGACTTATGGTTCTCAGCCCCAAACCAGACCCACACGGGCAGCAGGCATGTAGCTCCCAACTGTGGCTCCAAGGCCAGTGCATGTGGCCATGCACTCCAGCTGGCCCTAGTCCCCCTCTAACAGGGTTCACATCCAATGGTCCTCTGGTCACTGGCCCTCTCTCCCTGGGGTCCTGCATCCACACTTCCCTTCTGGGGAAGGGATTTTGCACATCTCCATGGCACTGCTTCAGTCTGGGTTACCCCAAGAGCTCCCTCCAGGCACTTGTGTTGACTCCAAGGAATGTGAGGCCATGCAGCACGCTGGCATTATTCCTCAGCAAATGATGTCCCCGTTGGAGCCCTGGAACTCCAGCTGTCTGAGGCAGACGTCCTTCTGAATGGTCTTGTGCTCACAGGAAGTTCCATGACTACCTCATACACACAGGGCCTCATTAAATACTTGCTGAATGACTGAATAGCTAGGTATCCATTCACCTCCTAAAAGTTGTTCCTAGCCCTCCACTTAGGAAAAAAAAAAATCTTGGTACTTAGAGATGAAAACAAAAGCAATAATAAACTACTCTGATTCCCTCCTTCTATAGAAAGGGAGCCAGGTCAGGAGAGGGCAGCATCTTGTGCAGACTTCTGGCCATCTGGCTGTGGCCCATCCATGGTGCCCAAGTTGGAGCCCTGTTCCAGGGCTGGAACACCGGAGCTGGGCCCTCAGTAGGGGCATGGCTGGTGAGGAGACCCACGGGGAGAGGGGGGTGCAGAGCAGTTGTGTGCTCAGTGAATGTGCCAGATCCTCTGGACTTCACCCCCAGGCCATCCTAGGAGCTCATGGCCAGGCACATTTCCCTTTCTTTCTGCTTTTAGGAGGCTTATGGGAGGGATGAAAAGGCGGGCCCTACGGATGCTAACCTTTGCTCTTTGTTATTCACCCTGCAAGTGGAAGGTTTGTTCATCCCACAGCTAGGTGAAAAAAGAAAAAGCCACTCAGGCATTCAGAATTGTTATCCACCCTTAAGAGGGGCTGCTGATCTAAAAGCTTGTCTCAGGGACCAAGTGACCTCAAATGGCACTTAAGAAGCCTTATGCTCTGTGATGGCACTGGATGAGTAGGGACCAGCTTCAAGGGCCAAACACGGTCTGTCTCAGATCCCAGAAGTCCCTCTCCGTTTGGTGAGGTAATGACAGGCTGCCCTCCCTGCCCTCCTCACCGCAGCTGGTCCTCTCAGCAGCCACTTACTATGGTTATGGGGACAGTGTCTTAAAGGAGATCAGGTGCCCAAAGAATTAAATAAAAGACCAACCAGGCAGGAGCACCCATGCTGCAGTTTATTGTGCCCTGCTGGCACGTGCACACACGTAGACTGTAGTGCGCCCCAAGTGATGCAGCCCAATAAAACGCAGATCCCCCCTGCATCGAGCTGTGATGCAGTGTGGGGAGGCACAGAGCCCTAGGGCAGGGTGCACGCGGGCCCAGTGCTGCTTCTTTCTTCAAAAGCAGATGGTTGTAAGTCTTCTCTGTCATTACCTGCTTAGTTTCCAGTCTTACTGTACAGGATAATGTCTGTAAAACAAGGGTCTGATACACTGGGAGTGCAGAAGGATACTGACTGTGCAAAGCCTAGGATCTGAAATGAGAAAAGAGAAGGCCAGGCCAGCCCTGAGGCCATCCTCTTCATGGGTCTTACCCAAGGGAACGATCCCTTGGTGTCCAGCTTCTAGTCCCCTTTGACACCCAAAGCTCAGCCTTAGGCACCTCAGCTCTCTGACTGCCCTGTTTGTGCTTTGTCTCCACAAACCTGACAGCAGGCTGAGAGTGAATGCCACACCCCTTCGTATGACCTCTACCTCGGCCCCCAGTGCTCAGCTTCCCGCCCCTGCCTGGGAAGAAGGCAGGCTCTGTGCAGGATGGGTGGTGCTTGTTTGAAAAGCATGGCTGAAGGAGAGAGTGCTGTTGCTCTGCAGTACCTGTCCAGGCGTCAGGTGGGGAAGGAGAAAGGAGAGGGGAATGGCCCTCGAGCAGAGACCCAAGGGACCACAACGGGAGAAGCCATGTGAAGCTGTTTGCACCACACACACCGCGGTCATCAGTTTTCTGGCTGGCTGTCTCTGTACCAGCTTGGTGAGGCAGGTCCTGCTGGTCCCTTGTGTGGACAGTAAAACTGAGGGTGAGCAAAGGACAGCCACTTACCTGAGACCACCCTGGAGGGGACACCAGCCAGCAGGCTCAGAACAGCACTTGCACTGCAGGTCCCAGCTCCTCCACGATGAGTCACCTCAGAGGAGGAGGAGGCAACCCCCCCATCCTGCTCTGGCTGTCCTTGTCCTAACTGCCTCTTTTCTGCCTTTCCCTGTGCCTGGACCACCTCTTCAGTCCTTCATCCAAAGGCACTTCCAGGACTTGTATTCTTTTCTGTTACAATTGGCTTCTTTTTATAAACCCACAATAAATAGTTTTAAACTCTATTGTAAAAATCACTCTGCTCACAAGACCTTCCCTCATTATTTTTTATGAGCAGTTCTGGTCTTGTCCCCTCCCACCCTGAGATCTTTTCCTGGCTCCCACTGCTCTGTGGAGCCTCCCTTCTGTCTGTCCCCTCATCCACCTCTCCAGGTCCTGCTTGGGGCAGAGCCCACAGCAGTCAGGCTTGCCGTCTCTGCTCTTTCCTCCTAGAACTCGCTCCCCTTTTGGCCTGACTAGCTCCTCTTCTCTCAGCCTTCTGACATCTAGTGATGTCAGAGGAAGAGACAACTCTTCCTCTAGGAAGCCTGCCTGGACCACTAGCCCTCGCAGGCTACAGCCAGACCTGCTCGTGCACTCAGCATCAGGTCTCACCAGCATCAGGTGCTGCCCAACCACTGCTTGTCACTCTTGTCCTCTCATCTGTCTGTGGGGCCCTAAAAGGGAAGACCTTCCTCAACACCCATCAGCTCAGGGGATGGATCTGGATCAAAACTATGAGTCAGCCCCCACCGGCCTGCTGTACCCTTGCATAAGGTTTGTCTCACCCTTTGCTTGGGGATCTGAGCTCAACAACCAAGCCAACCTCATGTGGACTTCCATGAACAGACCAGAGTTGGGTAAATTGTGTCCTCAAACCATATGCCCAAATCCAACCCCAATTCTTATGAATAGGACCTTATTTAATCTGTCAACACCTTGACTCTGATATTTTTAGCCTCTATGACTGTGAAAAAATAAACTTCTAATGTTTCAGTTGCCACGGTTGTGGCCATTGTCACCACTGCCACCAGACACTCGCTCCTGCAGAGAGGAACCTCCTCTCCTGGATGGCCCCCTTCTCCCGCTCTCCCCATGCCTCCTCAGCCTCTGGGCAGCAGCTAGTCTTCCTGGAAAGCCCTCAGGAGGCACAGAAGCTCAGGGCCTTGCCCCGAGTCAGCTCAGATTGAGTGGGGCTGCTGATCCCAATGGTTGCCCAATGCCAAAGGTTATAAAAATACTTCACTGTGCTGAAGGGCAGCAGGGATGCTGGCTGGTATCTCCTGAGTGCTCACTGGGGGTGGGTGTTGGTGACTACTCAGCACGTGTTTCTGAGTACCTGATCTTCAAGCAGGGCCAAAGTACACAGGAGGAAACGGAGGCCTCGGAGGCTGGAAAACCTACTTGAGGTCACACAGGCCTGGCACTCCCAACCTTATCTGTCCCTTCATGGAGCTGTAGCACTCATGATCTGCCTGGAGTCAGGACAGGGAGGGGGAAGGTGGAGGAGAGTGATTCAGAGCAGCAGCATTTGTCTCTGTTTCCACAGTCTGGGACAATTAGGGAGCACACCTCTAACTTTCAATTGTTACAGCAGTGCTAAATTTAAATCTCCAGTGATCTTTATCTGCAATGGGGACAGGCCTCTGTGACACAATGAACCGGGGGAGTTCTAGGTGGAAGTGCTACCACAGCCCCAAGGGCAGCATGACGAAGCCATGGCACCCTGCAGATGGGTCATTGCCGGGCCTGCCCAAAGGGGCCCCAAGAGGTCACCCACTTCTAGCACCTGAGTTTGGGCATGCGGGCAAACGCTAGAGAGGAGAGGTGAAATATGAAGCCAACCGAGAGCTGCAAGTATAAAAAATCCAAGCAAGTGTGTGTTCAGAACATTCCAGTACAGCCAGCAGCCCTTGAAGTGGAGAGAATGGGTGTGGAGGGCATGAGGAGTGCAGAGAGGGTTTGCAGGAAGCCCACTCTGAGCCACATAAGCCAGGGCGAAGCAGCCACGGAGATGGTTCTGCACAGGGCTGTGGGGATGGAGAGGCTGGGGCCAGGCGGCAGGCTATGGCAGCCTCCAGCAGACTCTGGCTGAGAGATTCAATTAGAGCACACAGAACCAACCACAAAGGGGAAAGGGCAGTGCCAGAGGAATACTGGAGAAAAAAGTAACAGGAATGAGAAAAGCTGGACAATGAGAGGAAAGGAAGTTTTGCATCTCAGAGAGGAGTGTCACCCATCCCTGCACACAAGGCTCTGGAATGGTATGGGGGTAGCTGCCTCCACTGGCTGCATCCTGGTGCTTGCTGCTGTGCCCGTCCCCACATCTACCTCGCATATGCCTATCACTGATGCTGGAACAGCAGACTCCCACACAGATGAGGAATCTGGGGACCAGAACAACTGATAATTTCTCCAAGGTGAGAGTGCTGGTGTCTAACCAAGGCATCGTCTAGGCCAAAGCCTCTTAATCCAACCTTACTATGGCCAGGTACAGAGAAAGGTAGAACCATGGTTCACGCTCTCAGAAAGCTCTCTGATCTACAAGAACCCCATAAAGTCAGAACTGCTACTGTCTCTGGTTTTACAATTGATACTCCAAGTAGTAGAGAGACTTTCCCAAATCATAGCGGCTAGTACATGGGGAGTCAAGATCCAAACCTTGGTGTAGCTCCAAATGTCTTTACCATCCTGCATTGTTACATAATGTCATTCTGAGCTTTAGGAAAATACATTCTAAACCTCATTTATAGACATGTTAGTCCTATTAGCTGTCCATTACTGTAACAAATACCCAAGATAAGTCAAACTTTAAAAAAGGAAAAATTCACTTTGGCTTATGATGTTTGAAAATTTCAATCCGTGACATCATGCTGTAAGCATGTACCAGAAAAGGCCCATTTGCCTCATGCACAGGACATAAAAGAGAAAGAGACTGGACTCCCACAATTCTCTTCAAGGCACCTTTGAAAGATTTTTACCATCTTCCCAATGTACCAGGCTGGGAACCAAGTTTTTCAAAGGTAGGACTTTGGGGACATTCATGCTCGAAGCTATAGCAGTAAGGAAAATAGATGCCATGCCATCAAAATCCACCACTACTCCAAGACTTCCTGAAGAGCTCAACCATGTACACACATTTATTGTCATATATACCTACATGGCAGGTATGGACACACCCCTAAGTACAGGAGTACACAACATTCCAAAGCCAGTTACTTCCTAAATTAGTCTCTGTTATCTGAGTCTCTGGAAGTTAAGTCATTTGTGTAATTTATGATGAACTGCCAGTGACAATCATCTTTTCCCAAGAGGAATACAGATGTAGTATTCAAATTATCTCAAATAGCTAACCAGAAAACATAGTAAATTTACAGTTAGCATATTTATACTGAATTTCTTTCAGAAGCTCATGGAGGTGGTGGACATTGGATTGTTGAAGTATTCTATATTCACACATTAGTTAAGAATTGCACAAGACACCAATTCCTAGAGCCTGGCTTGTGCCCTAGAAGTCCACACTCACCACCATTTGTCTACAGCTTAGTCTCTTAGTGGGAGGGGTTGCAGCGTACAGAAATGTGTAGAGACCAAATCTGTTCTCTGATAGTTGCTAGTTCTAAGTCTGTTCCTACCCCTGCCTAGATCTGTGACCCCAAACAGATGAGTGGCTCATCTTACAAACTAAGAGTACTATACAGGTAATGGTGACATTATAAAAGATCCTGTAAGTAAAATGTCAAGAATACCGCTGATGGCTGCATAAACATCCATGCTTCCTCTCCCTTCCAATAAAGAGGTTGATGGAGAGCAGAGTTCAGAGTACTGACCTTTCCCCTACATGGTACAGTCACTAACTCCCAACCAATACAACCCATAATTACTATCTTTGGCCACCACAGGAAGAAGTTTTTAAAAAAATGTCAGATGTTTTCATATATAAAGACAGGCCCAGGCATCATTACCAGGTTGCTAGGTGGTGTTCAGCCACCCACCTTGCTGCAGAGTGGGCAGCAATTAATGTAATTAGCACAGTGACGAGTGGTGTCCTCTGAAATGATAAACAGTTCAGCCTGGCAGAACTAGACTGACCTGCTTCATTCAGGGAGCTCCAGCCCTGCACATCTACCTGGGAGTGGCCGAGCAGGGCAGCTGTTTGGAAGAGAGGAGCCGTGAGTCCCAGGGGACTCCATGTAATTCCCTCTCTGCTAATCCCTAGCTTTGTGACTGAGGGCAAGTCCCTCACTGCTCTAAGCCGACTTCAGCTTCCCACATCGTCTTATCTATAAAATAAAATGGGTCTAAACATATTCTCATCATCATCCCAACCCAAAGCAGGCTGGCGGTGAACTACAAAGGGCAGGAGGCAAAGCAGCACGGCGTCCTTCTCTCTGGCTGAACTAAGAAAGCAAATCCCTGGGGAATTGTGGGAGCTTGAGACAAAAAGAATGTTGCTGCCCAGAAAATAAAGCAGAAGTACTCCTTGACTTGATGGGTTTCTTAAGCTACTATTGTGAACTAGCACAGCAAGATGTAAGCATCACAGCAATTGGAGAGTTAGTAATAGGAAACATGAAGCCTGCTCAGAACTTTGGGTATAGTGTTCCAACTTAGTAAATAATATTCTTACAAAAGAAACAGAAAAGCAGAAGGAGGTATGCGTGCATGTGTGTGTGTGATTACTGACAAACATTAAAGAATGGACAAATTCACCCAGTAGGCAGTGGCTGCATGCCAGTGAGTGATGAAAACAGTGTGGGGAGGCATACATAAGAAGCAATGATGAGAAAGTTCTGGAAAGGATCTGGAAAGGACAGGGACATGGGGAAGAGAGCCTACCAGGGGACTGCTAAACCATACCGAAGCCTTGTCCAAGACTGATTAGGGAGCAGACCACATGCCTGTTTGGAAATACACATGTGAAACTTCAAATGAAAACAATCAAAAAGAAAAATGGTCTCAGAACCCTGAAATGTCCTACCAGGAATGAACCCTTGAGACCACCCAGCTCAGTGACTACCAAGCCCTTTCCTGGAGACCTCCAGACAACCAAGGCATTTGTAGACTAATTCTCTAGGGGCCTCAAAATTAAGTCCTAGGTTAACATAAAACTTCCCAGCTGCTGGCCATCACCCTTCCTCCTGAGATGGAGCAAGAATGAGGCTATTAAACGAATCAACTTGAACCCACCAATTTGTCTACTAAAATAAGGGTTAGAAATTTGCATTGTAGTTGAAAAACAAAGATCTGGCCCAAATCTCCCCTGACATAGAGGAATGAGCCCTGTAGGTACTGGACAGGCCACCCTCCCTGCCCACCCCGTGGTGGGCTTGCACCCACACACTCTTCTTGGACGAGCACACCAGGTGTACCTCTGGCCTCGGAGCCCTTGCTGCCACTTCAGGAGCTCAGCAGCCCCACCCCTTCTTTCCTTTTCCTCAGACAACCTTCACTAGTTACAACCTGAATTATTCCTTCATTCAAATGTAATAGGTCTTATCAGCTCTATCACTTTTATCAGAATATTTAGGGTGAACATTGTGGCCATAGTATTATACAAGTTTTCACAGTCAACCCCAAAGTATAAAACCCCTGCTATTTTTATTGCACAATTCTGTAGAACATGAGACTATTTCAAGAAAACGCATAAACATATATGTCATATGGTACTAAAACAGAAGTATCTATCAGTTCACCAGAGGCTTCCCCATGTGCTGCCATGCCATTCTCTTAGTTCTCTTAGTAAATACCAGTCACCACATTTATTAGAGGAAGAAACTGAGGCTCCAGTTGTTAAATGACTTCAAGCACTCTAACCAAGGCCATTTTTTCAGTCCCCATGTTTCCCACAGGACCTACCACATGGTAAGTACTTGATCAGCAAGTTATCTTGGGAGAAATTAATCCTGACTCTAGGTCATGTATCTAACTATGTGGTTCATGAGCATCATTTTGTAAGGAAAACAACATTGAAAGGAAGAAGGTAGTTAACTTCTTTGAGCTCCTACTGTGAGTTAGGAAAAACATTAAACACTTTCTGAACATTATTTGGTTACTTCATTCCACAGATGGAAACTGGTGCTCAGTTATGGAAATTTCTGGAGGTTACACTGCTGCAAAGGGAATGAACTAAGGCTGAGCACAAGCCCACTTTACCCTAGACCTCTGTCTCTTCTACTAGATCATGGAAAACTCCTAGCACTTGTAGAATACAGGACAACATTCAGTGTTAGGTGGGCAAACTATTTAAAGATTTTGTATTCATATTTGCAGTTGCTAAATGTTTGCAGCCATGAATACATTATCAATTTACAACAGTATCCAATCCATAATAGCAACTGATCATCTGTAAAATCTTTGCATTTTTTAAAAGTAATTTAAATAATATGAAGGTTTTTTTGTACTTTAGGGAAGGGTCTTCAGGGTGTTTAGGGTCTCACTACTAGATCAGACTTGTAGTGATCTGCCTATTTACAGCCTCCCAAGAGCAGATTTCTGGCGTGCACCACCAAGCCCAGTCTCAATTGTCATCTCAGCACGCCCTGGGAGCAGGGGCAGCACAGCAGGCCAAGATCAAACCCCTGGACACTGTGCCTGCTTGCAGGCGCTTTAATCCACTGAGCTATTCAGCCAGCCCTTGAAGTAAAGTTTTGACATGTAAGTAAACATAGCAAAATGGGAGAGGTGAAAGGTAGATGACTAAAACTTGAGAGATGTCATATGATTACACTATTTAAAACATTTGTGTGTGTATAATTGGTTCTCATAAGCTATAGTGGTGGCTATTTTTATTTATTTTTTAGTGAAGGATTTTTTAAAATTACTTAGAAGAAAAAGGAAATCTCAAGAGGCCTATTCTTGGCCAATGTTTTAAGGAGTTTGACATGCTACTCTTTCAGTATTGTGTGCCATCTGTCATTTCTTCACAGGGTTCTGAGGCAGCTATTCTGAGAAATGTATGGCTTCCCTTAGGATAGAGGACAGGAGTGTGAAGAGAGCACAGTGAATGGTCCCAAGTGACCCACATGGTTGATCCCTGGGGTACAAGGCAACACGGAAAGGCCCTGGGCCCTCCAATACCCCTGGCTTTCCATCCCACCTTTGGTGATTAACTTCCTATGTCATTCGGGGAAGTTACAGCTGGGGACTTTTGTGTCCCCATAGATTCAATGAAGAAGTTTTGATTCCAGCATCATGAACCACACCAAGTGTAGACAGCTGGCAAAAGCAGCTGTCCCAGGTTGATTACAAGGCTACTCCTTCTACAGACACCAGAGTCCTTCCAGGTCTAAGTGGCTGCAATTTCATCATAGCACCTCCTTGGACTGAAGATGACCGCATAAGTAGCAATAATATATACAAAGGACCATTAAATGGTCTCTGGATTACACTCATTATGAGTGTTACACCACAGGGAGCGAAGCTACGCTGTGTAAACTCTTACCTATCCCAGTAGGCAATGAGCACTCTGGTTAATTAACAGTCCACGTTAGTATCATTATGCTTGCTATAATTGTAAATAGGGAGTTTAGATTTTTAAGAAATGCATAATGCAACTTAGAAATATAATGAATACAACTTAAACTATCCTTCATTAGATATTATATTTACTTTTTAAATAAGAAAGTAATTCACACTTTTTATGGCAGCTTACTCTTCACCAATATGCACTGCCTCCTTCCAGTTCCCGTGAGTTTCACTAACACTGAACTTGGCCATGTGAATTGCTTCAGCGGAAATAAGGTGGGCAGAAATGATGACACAGCAGCTCTGCACTCAGGCCCCAGGAAGTTTCTGCCTTCAGCCTGAACCTTCTCAGAATGGACCCTCCGATGAGCACAGGGGTCGTCCTGAGTGGGACCTTCAGCCTACTTCTCTGGAACATGATCTGTACACCTGTGCCACACAGCACTTAAGTCTGCAGGTCCAGGAAAGTCACCATTACTGCTCAGGACAGTGATGGGGTGGCAGGTGCACTGGAGAGGGGTGAGACTGGCTGGGGCCTTAGAAAGGGAGACTAAGCTCTACAGTGGGCTGAAGAGCAGAGTCAAGTGTGGAATGCTGGCAAGCATCAAAATCTGCGGTTTGCTTCACAAGAGCTGATTATTTTGCCTACAGAAACAATGAAAATGAAAACTTACAGAAACCATCCAATTTTTACAGCAAATAAAATCTTTTCTCCAATCCTACTTCCAACCAAGGTAGCTCATAATAACCAATTGGAACAAATTTTCTACTCCTTTAGTTTTTCCAGGTTAAGTAATCAAATGCATGTAAAATACACTCAGCACAATGCTGGGCCTATGACATAAGCATTCATTAAATGTTAGCTGTTTTTGTTAATAGTTGCACACAAACAATCTCAGATGTAGGTGTGTTAAATTCTTCCAAAAATGAGACCAGTGGTACTCTGTAACTTCCTGCCTTCACTTCATGTGTTGTTTCAGTCATTCATCCCTCTGGGTCAGCTCATCTTTTTGGAGACCATTAGCTCATACTTTTGAATGATTATATGATATTCCAGTTTGAATGTTCTATAATGTATCTTAGCTACTTCTGTTCTATACATAAACAGACATCAGGGTGCTGCAGGGGTATCTGAGTACTTTCCACCGCTATCAAGCTCTCTCCCCTCTTCTTGTCTCAGGTGTGGCTCTGTGGCACACTTTGGCCGGTGAAAGGTTTATGGAACTGATTTGGGCCAGTTTTAGGGACCACAATGGTGCTACCTCTCTTCCCTGAGACATACACCAGCAAAATCTGGTCTTGAGACCAGCCTGGGTCTCAAGAGTCAAGAGCTTAGCCCCAATTAGGATGGATAAATGAATGCACCTGAGATAAAGTAGTTCAAGCGCTTGGCTGTGGGGGTTTGCCATCACATCATGATTTGGAGAAGGCTAGTCGTGCTTCCAAAACCTTGGGCATTTGGATGTGCACTGCAAACACTCAACATCACTGTTTGGCCAAGCACCAATATGCTAGATAAACATGTAGGCTGACAGAAAAATCTGGACCAACTACCCCCCTCACTTCATGTTAGAATCAGCAGCAGCCTGGCTTCCAAGTAGGCCAAGGATGTGACAATGCCATGGAAAAGCTAAGTCTACATAGGACCTTACATTGAGGACCATCTGTTGTGTGTGAAGCCTCTCTGTTTGTCTAGTTTGCAAATTACATACACATAAACAGGCAACCCTGCACTAAAGTCTGTGGTTCCAAGAAAAACATGATCACTTCTAAGCAGTGGACAAGGTAGGCACAAAGCACAGGACCAGAGGGTATGTGGGAAGTCTGATCCCAGCTTCACTATGAATCAGCTTTGGACTTCAACATGCTCAGAGGACTGGTGTGAAGACCCAGGAGGAACAGGAAGTACATTCACAAGGAGGGTTCAAAAGTTTACTTTTATTTTTTTTTTAATTTGCAAGTGCAATACATGCTTACTGAAAAAAAAAAAAAAACAAAAAACAAAAAAACAAAAAAAACCCTTGAAAACAAACATGAAAGCATTTGGAGGAAAGTACAGTGTTGAGACCTTGAGGCTAATCAGCCTCACTGCCTCCTAGGTAAATGCATACCTGGAGTGTATCACAGCTTGGGCCTGTGAGTGCATGCACAACTGTATGCACACATATATCACAAGGCCCTTCTTGCATGGATCAGCCTCTCCACTCTTCCTTTCAGGCTTTTCTGTCCCTCCAAACATGCCACCTGGTAACACCCATGCCCACATGCAGGCACTCCCTCTTCCTAGAATACTTTTTTCTCCCAGTGCCTTCTCCCTGCTTCTACTCATCCTGAAAGTCTGTTGATACACCAACTGCTCAGATTCTCTGACCTCCACTCGTCAGACGCCCTTCCACACTCAGCCCAAGAACTCTCACAGCACAGTCATACTGGACCACTGCTGCTGCCTTGCCACGTCTTCCTTCTGCGCCCCAACCTGAGGGCAGGCTCTACAGCTTTTCTGCACCAATGACTGGCCTATGATAAGTACTTGAAAACTTTTAAACATATTAATAAAATACTTAATAATATGTGCATCCTGTATTTCTGAAATTCCAAAGTACCTGGAATTTCTCAATACTTACTAAGACTATTTATGAACTAAATGGAAAGAAAACTATAGCAAAATGAAGCCTCAATATAAAATTAAGAGCTACCCTCTCAACTGCTGCCTCTTACACTAATTCTCTTCAAATTGGAAACAACTCTAATGAATCCCCTAACTTCAGCTCCAGGTTTACTTTCTCACTGAGGGTTTCCTGCAGCACCAAGTGGAAGAAGACACTAGCAGTTCCAAAGTATACTCCAGGATCTGCACGGAGGCTAATTTCTCATCACCAACCAGGTGGGCAAGCTTCCAGTCATTTAGAGATCAGGCTTGTGCCACCTACAGCTCTGCCCTGTGTTCCTCTTTGAATCTCTTACATTCCACCAGAAGGCAGGGAGAAATGGTAGAGTGAAGCAGCCCTATAGGTGACACAAGGCGTGCTAATTGAGCACTTGCTAAAACTCCACACCCCCCTTATTTACAAAGAAGCCAGGAGCTGTATACACAGCTGGAAAAGGGTTTGCAGGACATGTTGTAGTTCTCACAGATGCTGAAGAAAGGAGCACCTGTTTCTCCTGAGTCCAAGTACAACTGCTTTTGATTTATGGATACAGAAAACACTTAAAGACTATCCACCTAACCCTGGACACAAGAAACTCATCCCAGGTTTACTACTTTAAACCGAAAAACCACTAATGGTGATCAATCCTAGCCAAATTCCAAATATGAAATGTGAAGATAAAGTGATTACTGTAAGTTCTAGGGACCTCAGAAATCATCGTTAGCTAACTTGGTGTCTGAGATATAGTAGAGTACAGGAACTTCAATTCTACATCAAGGCAACTATCCTACTGGTGAACAACTAACTTCAGAAGGCGCTTCCTTAAAGTTTTCTCTCAATTCTAACACCTTAGCTCAGATCACAAAGTGTACAGAGTAAGTCCACTTGCTGAAGTGACAGTTGCACTGCTATCTGCAGATCTATAGCTCTCCCCCATGGCCGCCCTTCCCTCCAACCTCAGATTGACCAAAACTGCTTTCTGAGACTCCGAGAATATTTCTGACAGTGTCCAACCAGCAGCACTTACTAGAGAGAAGTACAGCATACTCCTAGCTCTGGGCATCACACCCTTACATGGTGCCTACAAGTACTTTAATAGTGAAGAAGCATCCATCAAAGTCCTATGTAAGGAATGAGGAGTTGAGAGACAACCTTGAAGGACTGTGGTTGCTTGTAATTATGGAGTTTCCTGAAGGTCTGCCTGCAGACAGGCATATCTTCATCCTTAACAAAGATGTAGCTGGTCTTCCAAAAGCTCTGATGTAGAAGTTGTACTGGGTATCTTCTGTGTGTAGTTTCATGCCAGATACTGTGGCCACCATGGAGAGCAAAGGATTCTTTCTGACTTTTCAGGCTTGGCCTCTGGTGGGTGAAATAGTATCTCTTTAAAAAACAAAACATTTACACAAAGAAACACGGAACAGATAATAGTCTTGCTAAGGGAAAATCACTGGCTTTGATTTTCCATGTGAGGACATTTGTAACCATTCTGCCCTATCTCCCAAGCCTTACTACTCCCAGAGGGAAGGAAAGGGAGTTACCCAATTGTTGGGTTCAGAAGAAAAACCTAAGCACACTCCCCTCAGCAACCTGCTCTCTCTTCTCAGCATCAGTTCACCCAATGACATATACACTACTGTTCCTTTGGAAATAGCCTGCAACTGCCATCTTTGATAGGGCCAGTCAGCAACTTTAATTCAACAGTGAGGCCCAGGAGATAAGCAAGGCTCCATACCTGCAACATCCTGTGTCAGCTATAAAGGTGACATGCTGAATCCCATTCATCTGATTCCCCTAACTTTCAAGAGTCTAACTCAAGGAACACAGAAAGCGAAGTTATGCAGCACCTTCTTCAAATCCTAACAGCTACAAACAAAAATTATAAGGACTTTTTTTTAATGTATTTGGTATAGGATCTCACTACACAGCTTTTTTTTTTTTTTTTTTTTTTTTTTTTTTGTCTTTTTTGAGACAGGGTCTCACTATGCAGTTCAGGCTGGCCTTAAGCTCACTTTGTAGCTCAGGCTGGTCTCGAACTCACAACAATCCTCCTGCCTCAGCCTCCCGAGTGCTGGGATTACAGGCATGCGCCACCATGCCCGGCTTTACACAGCTTTGATTGGTAGCCATCCTCCTGCTTTCGGCCACCCCACCACTAGGATTACAGGTGTGTGCCACCACGCCCAGATTCAGTGGCCTGCTCAGATCACCTGGGGGCAGGGCAGGCTCTGCATGTGGTACCAGGGATCTAACCCTGGTGCCTGTGCTTGTCTAAGCAGGCACTTACTCTGCTGAGCTATCTCACTGGCCTATATGAGAGCTTAAGAAAGGAATTTCACTTAGAAGCAAAGAGGGTACCACACAGGACAGACAGAACATTTCTATAAATATGATTTAAGCTAACATCCAAAGGACACACAAACTGGCCAAGGAGGGAGGAAGAGAACTCATGTAACCATTTGTAGGCAATGACAACCTGCCAACCTGTGTAGATATGTAGCTGGACAAGACATAAAACCCTGTCATAAAGTCACTCAAGCCTAAGGACTGTATTTTATGATAACACAAAGTGATTATGATAAAGCCACAGAGAGTAGTATTAGTGATTCAGGTTAACATTCTATCAGAGGAGTCTGATACATGCCAAATATTAAATCAAGCTAGTTTTGCTACTTGATTATTAAATATTCCCCTAATTCTACACTAGAAAAAAAGCCATCAACAACATTCATCAAGCTCCTATGTCCTTACAAATGCCAGCCACCTTAACACTGGAGAAACAAAATGACAGTTTCTGGGTTTGAAGTGTGGGACTTAAGACATAGATCAGGAGATAGACTTTTTTTCCTTCAGGAATATGAAATAGCCAAAGAAAATTGTAACTATCTGAGGATGAGGTGGAGATAGGTTGAGGAAAAGCTTCACAGAGAATTATGTGGGCTGAGTCTTGAAGAGTGAAAAGGAGTTTGCCAATTCTACTTTGAGGATAAAGGTAAACTGAAAGAAGGAAAAATGTTAGACGGATGGAACATGTCTGGAGAGGCTGAGACTCAGAAGAATGGAGGGAATGCAGAGTGCAGGGTGTGGTGGACTGCATTACTATTCACAAATACTTGCTGTCCCTCCCACTGACATCAGGCTTGGCCATGTGAACCGCTCTTGGAGCAGCTTTAGGAGCCATACTCTTCTCCCTCTGCCATGACAATTAGCCCTGTTTTAGAATGAGGGTCCTCAGTCATCCAGAGTCCCACGGCTCAGATGATGTGAGGCACAGACACCACTGACGGACACATAGTATGGGCAAGATCTGACTCTCGCCTGCCCACCAGTAACTGGTGTTGACTGTATAAGCTGGGTCATACAAGTATGCAGCCGTCCAGTCCCTGTCTTCTAGTAGAATTGCACATCGCTTCCACCTTGTAGTTTGGGCCAATACTCTGCGAGAACTGTGTGCATCATTTCTGGGAGCTCTTAAACCCAACACAAATTCAACATACCTTTTTCCCCACCAAAGTACTGGCATGACTGGAAACATGTCAACATGAAACACTATCTAGGTTTCTCAGTGATACAATGAGCACATCCCAGGCCTTAAAGACATAAGATGAACAAGAAACAGTTTCAAAGCTAAGGATATAGCTCAGGGGCAGAATACCTGCCCAGCATGTATAAGGCCATGAATTCAACAGGTAGGAGGGAGGATTTCATTCTCTGTTAAGGCACTGATAGACTTTAGGATTGCTATAGTGGCACAACCTAGCCTCTACTTACTGATACATAAGAGAGGCCATGTAACAATAAATACTACAATAATTACCTCTAATTAGAGGTCAATAGCTACAAATGCTATTGGAATAAGGGTGGGTTTGTATTTGGTGAGCATATCACCTGTGAGAATTTAGAGGGCAGCACCTAAACTGCAGAACTAAAGCAAGACAGTATAAAACAAGATGTTGAAGGGCCAGCCAGACAGCTCAGTTGACTACAGAGGTTTGATCCCCAGGATGCCTTGCTGAGAGGGCAACTGAGACAGGCATTGGTGGTGCCTGCCTGTATTCCTAGCACTTGGGAGGCTGAAAACAAGATCACTCCAAGTCCAATCTGTGTACTGAGACCCTGGAAACCCTATACTAAATACATTAAAAACAAACAAAAACAAAAAACCCCCAGGATGTTAGCAGCATGTACTCATGGCTGCTGGATGCATTTGAGAAGCCACTACAGAAAGAAATGAGCTCAGACAAGATTTGAGCACTCTGTAAGCAGGAATGGAGTACAGACACAATGTACAAGGGGTTCCACTCCCGGGCCTGCTGTGCTGGCCCTGCCCCTAAGATTGAGACTGGGCAGTGGTGTCAGCTGTAAGCACTTAGGAGGGTGTAAACAGGAGAAGCACTACAAGTCCAATCTAATAGTGAGTCCCTGAACACCCTGTAGACCCTTCCCTAAAAATACAGAAAAAAAAAAGACAATGTACAAATTTAGGGATTGGTGGGGTTAAACAAAGCAACTGTCTCAATCCTAACAAAAAATAAGACATTTTCTATAATAAAGGGACTTAAAAAAAAATCAGCTTTGACTTAGGATCAAATATCAGGGGGTACAAACCTATTACTAAAACTTCAGGATAAATGAAGATGTAACCTAGCTTAGCTTTCAATTGCATGAAAACATTCTGCAAAAGGGAGGAAAGGTGTGAGTGTCCTACTGACACCGAGTAGGCCTAAACTACTCACAACCCAGCTGAGAGCGAGAGACTAGAGTCACGAATGCAAGCAAGAACCATGGCAAAACACTGAAACATGTCTAGAGGAAAACTCTGGCAACCAGCACATGGAACATTTGGTACCAAATAGCAGAGGCCTGTATTTTTCTAAGAATTACACTGCCCAAACATCAGCTTGGCTAAGGGAAACTCCCCAGGACTTAGTGTCATTTTGCACCCCCACATTTCTAGCTTATTTAGAAGTATTATTTCCTGAGGCCTATTGTAATGGAGAAATGGAAGACTCTGAGATGCAAATACAAAGACCATAAAAACAAGAGATGGGCACTTAACCTCAGGGAGCTCCTTAAAATGTCTTCTCAAGGGGCCAGAATCTACAGTAGCCTCCCTTTCCACAGAGGATCCTATCTGTGCCCTGCTGTACATACAAGGGCTATGCAGGATATGTATCTTCCAGCAGACAAAAGGGAGATACATCCAGACCTGACATAGACTCTACCACATACCAACCAAGAAAGTGAGCTTCATGCTGAGATTTGAAGGATCTTTAGGATTGACTCCCTTGAGGAAAAAGTGAAGAAACTATACCCATGGGATCTAACATTGGGTGAACACAAAGGGAGACTAGGGCTGGGGATACAGCTCAGCAGCATGAGCACCTGCATAGTAAGCACCAAGTTCCAAGTTCAATGTCAAGTACCAAAAATAGACCCTCTGAGACACTCAACAGCACAAATCTTGAGTTGGGCATGGCCATGGGACTTGCTTTGGCTCGTGGTCCATGAGAAGTGGATGTACTGGGAGCTAGTCCATGACTTGCTGAGTTGTGAGAAGCATAGGATAAGATGGAGGCTTGGGAGAGACCTGTCCACCAAGTGCAAAGTTCAGAGTTCAATCCCCAGTACCAAAACAAACAAAGCCCCCAAAAACAAAGATGGAGGCTCCTCAACTGCGGCTCTTTATGTGAGCCACAGTGGGCTGTTTGGTATCATTGAAAGCCCTAAAAAGTTGGCCATCACTGGCTTACAGTGATCAGGGCACCCCTAAGCACCGAACTACAGGAAGCAGGAGCAAGAAACTTATACCTGCTTAAAACTTTTGCAATATTGGAGTGGCTAGCTACAGCAGGGTAGCCCTGCCTTTCCTGGAGCTAGGAGTGACACAGCAGAAGCGAGATCAGGAAAGGTCCCTTTCATCCAGCAAAGGAGTTCGGAACTCTCTTCTGCCCTAAGAGAAAGCCAGCGAAGGCTTCCCAGCTGGGACACTAACACCAACAGATTTGTTATGTTTTGGATGAAATATGCTATTTCTGGACATGAGGAGAAAATCAGCCTAAGCTACATAAGGCAGAGAAGCACATACAAAACTCTGCACACAAAAAATACACACTTATACCAAACCCTAAGTCTTTAAGACTCTAAGTATAGGATTGAAAATAATTACAGAGGTTCACGCAAAAACATTTCTCTGTGCACAGGCACCACTTCTGTAGATAACTAATATTTACAAGAAAGTTGGCCAGAATAGAGAAAATACAAGGAAATATAACAGAGATCTGAGATTCAATTTCTAGCTGTCTGTTACCAGAGAAAGACACTGAAACTTCCTGGGCCTATTTCCTCATATGCTAGGCCAGGGTAGTAATATAAGCCTCTCAAGATAGATTCAGGGAGAAAAAAAGTATACATAAATCCCTTACAATATTTGATAAGTGGTGTATAATGCACGAAGCTTATTTTTGTTACTATCCTCCAAAAGTATTATTTAGAACATTAGTTTTCCTAATTACAACCGAAAATGACTCAGGCAACAGGTAGAAGAGAACGTCGCCTCCTTGGGAGAAGTAACTGGATCCTGTCATCACCAGCCCTCCCTTTCCTGACCCGGCTCAGTGCCTGGCTGGCAGTAGCCTGTTATCCCGGGCCGGGTGGTGAAAGCAGCCAGGTGAGTGCCCGAAGTCAAGAGAAGCTGGCGGATTTCCCACTGATACCAGCAGCCATTGGTTTCTGAACTCTCAAAACCACAAACTATTTAAAGCCCCTTGGCCATGGACCCATGGCACAAATCCCCGTTTTTAGGAATGTCCAGATTAGAACCCAAGGGTTTAAACTGCCCCAGGTGCAGCCTCAAACCCACTCCCTGACTTGGGGCAGAGCCAATTTCTAACCCTGGGGTTGTTGTCCTCCTGACCCCCCCCCTCCCCTTCCAGCTCTTCGCTCGAGGAAAAGTACGCCCGGTCCTAGCGAATCACACTATTACATCCCGGCCTTCCATCAAGGGTTCAGGGAAACTGAGGAAGGGCCGGGCGGGGGACTGCTCAAGGACCACATCTCTATATTAACTCCTGGAAGGCCACAGCAGACCAGCGCCGCTCGCAGACCGGGAACACAAGTCCCAGGCTGCGCACACTTGACACGGGCGGCCCAGCCGCAGAGAAGCTTCGTTCTCCGCTCTCGCTGACCACTTTCGTCTCTGCAGAATGGGGGAGGGACGTAGGACTGCGGGAGAGGCAGCCACTTACAGTGCGCAGCGCTTCCTAGAGGCTGCTCGGGCCAGCACCGCGGGAGGAGAGGGGAGGGGAGGGGAGGCTCGCGGGGCCCGGCGGAGGAAGCCGGGCGCTCCTCGGCCCGGGCCCGCTTCGGCCCCCGCGGCGCCCGCGTCCAGGGCGGCCCCGCTCTCCCGGGCGAAGTGGGGTGGGGCCGAGCCCACCGCGCAAAGGCGAAATCGCCCCGGACAAACTTCGACGCGGGCCGAGCAGACCACTCCCAGTCCCCGGGCCAGTCCCACGCGCACTCAACCGCGGACGCCCGGAAGTGCGGGGCCCCGGGCGCAGCCTCGCCCCCTCGCGGGAGCCCACACCCCCGTACCCGACTTGCCCGGCCGCGCGCGTCCCACAGCCCGGCCCAGCCAGAAGCTGGGCCCGCCCCCCAAGCGAGCGGGCGCCCGTCACTGGACGTCAAAGCCCAAGACGTCAGCCCACAATGCACCAGGCGGGCCGCTGGACGCGCGGGAGGGGAGGGGCCCGGAGCGGGCCAAGAGGCGCGCGGGGGGTGGGACGGCCCAACTGTAGGAGTGCAGCAGAGCATTACCTCATCCCGTGAGCCTCCGCGAGCCGGGAGAAGAATCTTCTAGGGTGGGGTCTCCATGGCGACGGGTGGGCCCGCCCTCCTGAGAGCGACGAGAGCCAATGGGAAGGCCTTGGGGTGACATCATGGGCTATTTTTAGGGGTTGACTGGTAGCAGATAAGTGTTGAGCTCCGGCTGGATTAGGGCTCAGAGTTGCACTGAGTGTGGCTGAGGCGGCGCGGCGGGAGTGGAGTGCGCGCGCTCAGGGAAACAGAGGGACAGACTGACTCAGTCCACCGGGCAGCAGAGAGGTCCGAGCTGCAAGTCTTATTTTCCTCCCACTTCCCCGGCACCTGCCCGGAGCAAGCGCCTGTGGCTGCTGGTTCGGGATTTCGGAGAGTGCCTGGAGAGCCCGCGGCCCGGGCGCGGCTGACAGCGGAGAGCGGCGGGAAGTTTCCCGGCCCGGCGCCCGGGGACGAGTGGCCCCGCGGCCCGGAACGAACTTTTGCGGAGCTCGAACTCGGAGCTGAGAAGGGCCGCGCGGAAGGGATCGTCCCGGAGGCACCCGCGAGCGGCCACTGCCCCGGGAGGAGCCGGCGCCCGGCACCCCGCGCCCACGGGTGGGAGGCGGCGCGGCCGGGCCCGACTTTCCCGCCGCCCGCCCGAGCGCTGCCGGGCCGACTCGCGCGGAGGCCCGGGCTTTCTATGAGCGCGAAGATGGAGACGACCTTCTACGACGACGCCCTGAGCGCCTCGTTCCTGCCGTCCGACGGCGGCGCCTACGGCTACGGCAACCCCAAGGCGCTGAAGCAGAGCCTGACCCTGAACCTGGCCGACCCGGCGGGCAGCCTGAAGCCGCACCTGCGCGCCAAGAGCGCCGACCTGCTCACCTCGCCCGACGTGGGGCTGCTCAAGTTGGCGTCGCCCGAGCTTGAGCGCCTGATCATCCAGTCCAGCAACGGGCACATCACCACCACGCCGACGCCCACGCAGTTCCTGTGCCCCAAGAACGTGACGGACGAGCAGGAGGGCTTCGCCGAGGGCTTCGTGCGCGCGCTGGCCGAGCTGCACAGCCAGAACACGCTGCCCAGCGCCGCGGCGGCCGCGCAGCCTGTGAGTGCGGCGGGCAGCGGCGGGGGCGGGGGTGGCGGCGGCTTTGGGCTGCACAGCGAGCCGCCCGTCTACGCCAACCTCAGCAGCTTCAACCCCGGCGCGCTAGGCGGCGGCGGCGGCGGCGGGGCGCCCTCCTATGGCGCGGCCGGCCTGGCCTTCCCCGCGCAGCCCCAGCCTCAGCCGCAACCGCATCCCCTGCCCCAGCAGCTCCCAGTGCAGCACCCGCGGCTGCAGGCCCTGAAGGAGGAGCCGCAGACGGTGCCCGAGATGCCCGGCGAGACGCCGCCGCTGTCCCCCATCGATATGGAGTCCCAGGAGCGTATCAAGGCCGAGAGGAAGCGCATGAGGAACCGCATCGCCGCCTCCAAGTGTAGGAAGAGGAAGCTCGAAAGGATCGCCCGGCTGGAGGAAAAAGTGAAGACCTTGAAAGCGCAGAACTCGGAGCTGGCGTCCACAGCCAACATGCTCAGGGAGCAGGTGGCGCAGCTTAAACAGAAAGTCATGAACCACGTAAACAGCGGGTGCCAACTCATGCTAACGCAGCAGTTGCAGACGTTCTGAGGAGAGACTGTGACGGCTGAGAGTGGAGGAGAAACAAAGTAACACAGACTGACTCGAGAACTTGACAGCTTGCGACCGAGAAAAAGAAGTGTCCGGGGACTGAAGCCAAGGGTATCCAAGTTGGACTGGTTGCCTGACGGCGCCCCCAGCGGGCTTGAGTGGGAAGGACTTGGCTGGGAGCCCAGGAGCGGCAGCCCACGGGCTGCCCCTCTGCGGACGACGGGCTGTCCCCGCGCGAACAGGGCGAGGGACTCTTCAACACTGACCAAGAACTGCATGGACCTAACATTCGATCTCATTCAGTATTAAACGGGGGGCGGGGGGTTCCAAACTGCTCTAGAGACTGTAGCTTGCTTCCGTAGTGCTCCTTAAGAACAAAAGGGGAGGGGGCGGAGGGAGGGAGGGTATGAGGGCCAGGCTGAGCCTGCAGGTGAACTCTTTCTGGCCTGCCTTCCTCAACTGTTTATGTACATATATATATTTTTTAATTTGATAAAAGCTGATTACTGTCAATAAAACAGCTTCCTGCCTTTGTAAGTTATTTCATGTTTGTGTGTCCTGCCCAGTGTTGTTTGTAAATAAGAGATTTGGAGTACTCTGAGTTTACCATTTGTAATAAAGTATATAATTTTTTTATGTTTTTTTCTGAAAATTCCAGAAGGGATATTTAAGAAAATCCAATAAAATGTTGAAAAGTACTCCCCTAATTATTTTCTGCCTTATCTATAAAGCTAGCTAGACGGGGCTGAAAAACTTGAGCTTCAGTTAAAATCACTTGTAGTACTTCTTGCTGTCAGGCAGTGTGAGCTGTGTTCTCTACTAGACTTTAGAAACACTTCTGCTGTGAGGACTTGCTTACCAAAAGACAGCATTTTGTCTCAGGAAGCTGGAAGAAGGAAGGCTGTGATGAGGGTAGCAGGGTAGCTCTGGTAATGCCCACACTTCTAAGTTTGGGATTGTATTGAGTGAATGTGTCGTGGTCATTGGTAATGTTGGTACAGATTTAACAATAGATGCTATTCTCAAAGCAGAACTTGTGGCAGATTTTACAAAAGTTGTATCCAATTTAGAATCTTTAACAATGCCTAGATTAAAAAAAAAGTAGTCTTTGCTTATGAATATTTATAACAGCGTTCTTGTCACAATAAATTACTCAAATACTAATAACACATCTTGAACTCCTTTCCCTTTACTACTTTTTTTCCCCAAGCTGTATACTGAAGCTTTTCTTTTCAGTTGCTCAGGTTACCAGGCCTTCCATCTGAAATTGCTTAGTAATTAGGAAGAGTCAAAATAGAAGTTGTAAGGTGGATAAAACCCTCTCTCTCTCTCTCTCTCTCTCTCTCTCTCTCTCTGTCTCTCCACTCCTTACTCCCATCCCTAAAAATAAACCCCATATGCCTAAGGAAATCATTAATATCACAGTTTATCATTTTGGATCAATATTCATCCTGTATTTCTAAAATAACCTAGCTTAAATAATTATCTACCAGTCTCAAACGATGCTAATCTAAATACTATTGAAAGATTCACAAGAGAACACAAACCCTGATGCAGTGATTACATGTGTAAACCAACTCTCTGCTCTAGGGAAATAGCAAATTTAAATTCTTTATAGGTATCCTTAGGAGATCAACAAGGCAGTACTAAACAAGGGAGCTATTTTTGCTTGGTTCCTTTTCATCCCAAGAGCCAGAATGATTATCAGGCAGCAAAAGTAATTTGATATCCAGGAATATTTTACAAACCACTACTCCAGGCAGGGCTGTTTGCTCATTAGCCATGCTGTAGGACCCAACAGCTCTGGGAGTGCTAATACTCAGCTTGTAGCTGAGTCCAGATAGACAAAGAGTTTCTCTTTAGGAGCAAATCCCAGAGTGGAAGGTTGGCCTGTGAAGTATCAGATATACTCCTTGTAGTAACATTTCTTGAACAAAGGGTTACTGGGAGCAGAGCTGTGTTTGCCCCACAGTGAAGTTGCTAGTGTCAGCAACTTGGAAGGTGAGTTGATTTTGACCATATGTAGAAATAGCAGAGGGACAATAAAGCACTTTGGGGTGGGGCTCTGCAGAAGCTAAACAAGAGCCAACTAGAAAAAAAAAAAAAAAAAAAAAAAAAAAAAAAAAAAAAAAAAAAAAAAAAAAAAAAA
>PVKA01019023.1:0-42853 GCA_004027165.1 Ctenomys sociabilis | reverse complement strand
TATTTTATTTTATTTTATTTTTTTTTTTATTTTTTTATTTTTTTGTCTTTTTGAGACAGGGTCTCGCTATGCAGTTCAGGCTGGATTTAAGCTCACTTTGTAGCTCAGGCTGGTCTCGAACTCACAACAATCCTCCTGCCTCAGCCTCCCAAGTGCTGGGATTACAAGCATGCGCCACCACGCCCGGCTAATTCATTATTTTAAATAGAAAACATGTGCACATAGAGAAATTTAGAAAATACTGAAAATCATAGCTGCGATGACAACCTATATTGCAAAGTTCAAATCATCATTAATTTATTTTTCTTTCTAATTTAATTAGAAATTTATTTTTGCTTCATATAATGGAAGGAATATCAAAAAATTTAGTGTATATGTATTGTTTTCAACATCAGTGCATACATATACAATTTTCAGTCAAACTACTATATTTATACTCCATGAAAGTATATATTATCATTATTTCAGTTATTTTATTAAAATTTATGATATTTTTCCATTTTTAATTTTCTGCATTTCAAATTTCACAGAAAATTCAGAACAAAAATTTTGGTTGACAGTCTAGATTATTTTCTCAGAATTGATGCCCAGAGAGAAATTACCAGTTATCAGACAACTAATTCATTGCTGTGTATCAGGCAATTTCTAGCAAGTTATGTATAAATATGAAATGATGTTATATTTTCAACTTTGTCTTTTCAGCTTTGCACAGTGATGAAGCTAGAGAGGAAGGAGAACTATTAGCAAAACCTCCACCTTCTATTTAATACCTGTTACATTCTATGATCCCCCACCAAAGTGTGAGTGGCATAGCAACAGTGAACTGCAAGCAGAGAAGGTGCTGTGTGGTGTGCCTGCCCATCTCTCTCTCCTCTTACTATTGCTGTCTTTATCACTTTTTCTTAGTCTCTGACATCAGTTAACTTCTTTTCTGTATCTTAGTACAGGGTTTACAGGGTCTACAGAGTCTCACTACATAGATCAGAGTAATAATGATTCTCCTATTTTCAGCCTACTAAGTGCTGGAATTACGGGTGCAAGCCACCACACCCAGTCTCCATCACAGTCTCAGCACGCCCCAGGGGCAGGGCTGGCACAGCAGGCTGGGGATCAAACCCTGACAGTTGCACTCTGCCTAAGCAGGCACTTTAGTGCATTGAGCCATCTGGGCGGCCCTAACCTTTCATTACTATATTGAAATACCTAAGATAGGGTACTTTAGAAAGAAATGAGCTTTGTGTGGCTCACACTTTAGAGGCCAAATGTCCAAGCTACATGTTGCCTAGTCTGTTGATGTTTTCTCCAGTCTGCCTCACTTCATCCCAAGTCTGTATACATCTCTGTGTCTCAGCAGTTTCTCTCCCTTTTCTTATAAAAATGACAAGAATTCTACTTTTATGACATAGGCAAGTTTACTCACTACCAAAGGCTCCACTTCTCAACTTCATCCTTGCCTTCATTTTCCACATTAAGGCCACTGACATTATAATTAGAGGATTGACTTTGGGATGACAAACTGTATTTAACTCTCAGGAAGGCATGGAGAACAAACTTACAGCAGAGTTAGTATATGCTTAAGAGTATATGCTTTCATTACTTGTATATACCAAGATGAAAAAACCCCTGCAAATTTGCATTTGTTATATCTATATAGAAAAATACATAATTTTAAAATTTTCAGCTGTAATCTAGAAATTATTAAACAAACAATTATGAAAATATTTACCTGAGTTCATGCCAAAACAATACACTATCCAATATCACAGACCCTTACAAGCTAAGTCAACTAATGGTTTAAAATGTAGGGACAACAATTCATCACTTCCCCTGTATAGCTTAGCTACCGATGATCTTGAGTCTAAGAGTCTGCTTCTCTCTGAGTTCAGGAAACATGTCTTGAGAGTTAAATCATGGTGCACACGGTGCTTCTCCCGTTCTCTCTGCAGAGTCCGTTAGATAGGTAGAGCTATGTGATTCAGTTTATTTTTCTGTAGACAAAACAAGCATAGAGACTGCTTTATGCTCTTTTCTCGCTCTTCTTTTATTTTCTGTTGCCTCTCCACCTGACTTAGCAGTTAGGCCTGGTGGGATGCCAATACAACAGGGCCCTTTCTCATTGTTTCTTTGGCAATCTCTTTGGTGTCTTCCTGCCTTGAATCTTCCTATGCTGGGTAATTCCTCAAATACCCAGGGCAGTTTACACTACACTCACAACTCCCCATGCTTCTCTAGACAGCTTCTCAAGAAACAGATGAGTCAGCAATGATCCTTGCTTACCCAGTGAGCATATCTGTTCATGTGTTGAATTGCTGGTCCTTGGCAGACACAGTTCTTCATTTTCGTTGATTGATTTCTGTCATTTATCCTTACCCTCCTACTGCAGAGTAAGCCTGTGCTATAGGGGATAAAATATCAGTGAGAAAACAAAAATGTTCAAAATTTCAAAAAAATATTCTCAACTACATGAGCAGAATAAAGCTCCTAAATTGCTTCTTTCATTTGTGCACATTTGACTTTATGATAAGGTTAAATTTCCTAGCATTTATTAATGTTCTTAAAGTATGCATAAGACATTACATTTTAATATAGTAAACAGCATGCTTATATATACTATTTTTCCCATTCTTCTTTGAAAATATAAATTTATATGCATTGATATTATAGAGAAAGTAGCTGTATATCTATCCTAACTAGTTTGTATATTGATCTTGACAATCTTCAGCAGTTTTTTGAAGCTAGCAGTTAATTGGTAGGATTCTCTGACTAACTATATATGCTGATACCCGTGAACTAAGCAACTGCACTGAAGATAGCAATGTGTAATACTAGGGCCATGCTTGGAATGTCTCTCATTCTGGTCTTCTAAATATATAGTGCTTGCCATGTCATATCAATTACTGCTGTGCTATCTCTCAGGTGAATGTTTAAAAAAAGGGGGGGTTAATAAATGAAAACAAGAGACAAGAAAAAATGTCACAGTATTGTGCTGTTACAATGCTGTATATGGTTAGATTTCTAAATATCTGTGTAAAAATCATAAAGAATTCTAAAGGAAGAAAAATTCCAACACTGTCAAGATAGATGCAAGGGATGGAGACAGTTCACAGTATAAAAGTTCAAATGCCATGTAATCATTATAAGTTACACTCAAACATGCTTAGAACTTTTATATATGTTTAGTACAGGGTTTACAGAGTCTCACTACACAGATTGGGCTTGCAGTGATCCTCCTGTTTTCAGCCTCCCAAGTGCTGAGATTACAGGCACATGTTACCACATCCAATCTAGAATGTTTCAATTAGAGTTTATTATAATGAAATGATATTTATCACCTATCAAACTGACAAAAATCATAACATTTGAAACATGTACACCTATTATTCTTGATGTAGAGACTAAACAAAATATTCATTGGAAAAGCATTGATTGGATAAAAATTTCCATGGCATTTTACATAGTTGGAAAAAGATTTGGACTATTCTTATATTCTGGTGTATCTTTGAGACATTACTAAATAAAAATGTAGATAGGCATCTTAGTTTTCATTGATGAAAGGGGTACTTGAAAGCCAGTGTAGAATAACTTAGGTAGGATAATGAAGGATTGAGAGAATCAACTACATTCTTAAAAACACTTAGCAACGAGATTGAGGAGCAATAGCCTGGAAGAGACCTTATGAGCAGAAACTTTAAATCAATCTTAATTTGTGGATTTGACATTAAGTCTAGGTAAAAAAAATTTGTGTAGGTGTGTAACACAAAAATATTTGAAAATTAATTACCATTAATAACAATAGAATGCATAAATGCAATGGTAGAAAATCACAGAGAAATATGGCACCAATGATTTAAAGTGACTTGACTGTAGTAGGAGGTGCCTGATGACATCAGTAACTAAAACATTTAAACATCTGCTGGTGACATTGATTTTTGTAATCCAGTGATGGATCTGTGTGGCAAGTTTAATAATTATTAGGATAATTATTTGAGTGTCACCTATAATGGGGAGTTTCTGTATGATTTAAAGAGAGATGGGAAGATAAGATTAAGTAAAATCTCTGTAATTTTGTGTTTGAATTGGAGATAAACTAAATTTATGTCATAAACAACATGTTTTCTGTTTCTGTGTACTGAAAATATTTAGAATCAGTGATTACCCTAATAGTAATGAAATCCCTTACCACTTATAGTATCGTTAAACAATATTTTCACATAGGAAATCAAGCAGGGATCTTTTTGAATTACAAGTAGGCCGCCATTAACTGAGTAGTGTTGTCACCCAAGAGCACATGTCATACAAAAAGATGTTCGGAGTTAAGTTAAACTGTTCATGATCCAAAAGAAGTTCCTTGACCACAGACAAGATGTTGTGTGCACTACTAGTAAACATAATAATTACAGTAAATTACATCCACTAAATTTGTTTAAATGGTTAACTTCAGGTAGATACAAAAGAGCAAAAAGAAGGGAAAGGCATACTTCAGTTATCTTTTCTATCACTGTGTGTTTTGGAGGATGCCAGGAAATAATTTTACTACTTTTAAGAGTTGGTAAACAAGATGAAAGAATAAAGCATATACTTTGCCTTTTTAAACAATCCCGATCTTGTCTTAATTAAAGAATTAATGAGAATAAGTTTCTCTTGATAGGAACTTTTTGGCAAGAAAAAGCATTACAACTGCCAGCCAAATAGCTCAGTGGATTAAAGTACCTGTAAGCTGGTGCACAGGCCGGAGGTTTTAGCCCCAGGCCTACCTTTCTGGCCCTGCCCTTGGGGTGTGCTGAAATGGCAATTGAGACTGGGTGTGGTGGTGCTTACCTATAATCTGAACACTTGGGAGTCTGTAAGCAAGAGAATCAGTATGAGTCCAGTTTAGTTGTAAGAACCTGAACACCCTGCAGACCCTTCCCTAAACACAGAAGAAAAGCTTTACAAATAATGGAATATAGCAATTGCTACAAATGCGTATTCTTCTATAGCTTTGGACTATAGTTACAAGGGCTACTGACATCCAGAAAGGACTAAACATCTCACATCTCAGGAGATAAATCTGTAACATCCTGCTGAAGCAGTACTGGCAAGAATCTCAATTTTACATAGTTCATTGACAAGTGTATATATTCCAGTGTTTGTACTACAGAAAAGATTCCTAAACTTACTTGAGAACATTTTATGCATTCATTTATCCATTGAGACAGTTTCAATGAGCTACACTTGTGAGCCTCATACTTCAGCCTCCTTGGTGCTGAGATTACAGGAATGAGCTACCACACCCATCTCTGAACACTCTTAATAGGGAACTACAAGCGCTGTGGAGAGGCATCCATAAGGATCTCTCTGTGAAAAATTCTACAATCAAGCAACTGTATTTCCTTAATAAGTAATTTGAGTTAGAAAATAGCAGAGCTGAAGTTAAAAGCCTATAAATTCAAAGTTATTTATGAATGAATATTTGTTTAATCCTGACTCAACTAAACTGTACCAAAACAAAACATTTTCCTATTATTTCCTGTCCATTAAAACACTGTACATGCAATCACTATCCTGATATAAAATTTCTTCTTTTTGGGAAAATTAATAGAGATCTTAAGCAATCAAAATACCCTTTGGCATCATGAAAGTAGGGTTGTTTCTTTGTTTGTTTTCTGTTTCCTTTTGTTCACTGCTCTGCCCTCCCATTCTATGGAATGCAGTAGTCCTTAATCCAATCTATTTAGGTTGGATTCTCCCCAGTTTTCTGAGATCCCATCTAGGATAGATGTTCAGGGCGCTTCGCTGCGTTATCTTGCTATAGATGCCTCTGTGCATATGTGGAGGCTGCGCCACGGCGGCTCTGGACACATTCAGCTTCTCACTTCATGTACCGATTCTTCCTTTGTCCTTCCATCATGGGTTTCTTCTAAAGAAAAGTCAGCACAAGTCAGAATTTCAGTGTCAGGATAAAACACCTCTGTTCATTACCAGGGAAGGGGAGTCAGAGGACTGTTGTCCCCAACTTTCAGTTCCAAGACAGGAAAATGAATCCAAGTCTCTGTGATAGTTCAAGGTAACTCGCGCTAACACACCTGTGCATCATCCCGCCTGCATGAATGGTAACAACTTCTGATTCCTCTGTGCAAGAAGCACTGCTGTTCCAGAACTTTTGTATGCATCCAATCTTCATAAGTTCCAGTGAAACAAATGCTCCTATTCTTTATTTAAAGATGAGGTGGGGATGGCACCCAGGGGTTCCCTGACCTCTCCAACATAGCACACGCAGCTTTCATGCCATCTGCTTTCCACTGTGCACAATTCACTCCTCCTCTGTGGACTTAGGCAGACAAAAGAGAGAAGCTAAATTGTTTATTCGGTAGTTCCTTATTGATGAATCTCAATTTCACATAGTTCATTGACAAGCACATATGAGCAGACACTGCATTCCATAGAGATGAGAATGGTAAAGATATTTTACCATTTTTGTGATATATATATATATATATATATATATATATATAGATATATATATATATCTATATATATCTATATATATATATATATATTCCAGTGTTTGTACTAAAGAAAAGACTCCCGTCTTCATTGTTGTTTTCACTATTCCTTATTTTCTTGTGGGCAAGGTGGTGCAGAATGAAAAAATAGCAGAAAGAGTACATATGAAATCAAGTATTCTAACAATCTTACCCTCAAAGCTATTTTTGAAAATAAATAGCATATGACCAGTGCAGAGCTTAATCTCAGACTTAATTACATTTTCTAATTTTCTTTACTAATTTTGTTCTACTGTGGGTTGACATTATTTTTGTTACACCACTGGATATATTTTCTTTTAAAATATTTTTAAAAATATTTATAATATATCTTATTAAAGCAATAAACAAAAATATTGTCATCACAGCACATAATCAATATAAAAAGTATCAATCTGCTAATTATTTGTTTCCCAATGTTTACTTTAATTAGTTGATAATTATACAAACTTAAGGAGTATCATGTAAATTTCATATACATACATATATATCTTGAATAATGTCTCAGAGTATAAACATATCAATCACCTAAAATATCTATTTTCTAGTATGATTTATTTGATATCCTGTGTTACATCTTGAAATGTAACATAGATGAATAAAAGAAGTTAGTTCAATTAATTAACTTCCAAATTTCACTCATATCAGGAATTCGGAGAGATGGGGTTCAGACTCTAGCAATCTGACTCTTGAACTTCATTTTTATTGCTGTACAGTATGATTTTTAAAACACTGTTCAAGGCTGAACATCTTATTCCATATTAGCGAAATTTGGTTATAATTAATTAAGGAGGCCTCAATCACTAATGTTCCAGAGACATTGCCAAACAATATTTTTATTTAAAGAAGTATGAAAACAAAAACAGCCATTACTGTGTTTCTGTTCATTCCCTCTCTGTCCTTCTTCCCCACAGCCACAGTGAGCATTCTTTCCTGTTTTCCACAATGCGAGCATCTTTGGGGCTCCCTACACTTTTCTCAGAGTCTATCCCAAGTACTGATTTACCCTGAGGAAAAATTTCTGTATTCATGGAGCATTGGATTCGCAGGCCATTATATAAGGAAAGAAAGTGGCCACTCTCAGGAACATCATTGTCTAGTACTTTCCAGGATTTTCTGCACTTCACAGAAAGCTGGTTATGGAATTTCTCAGTAGAGGCAGCCATTTTCAATTACTGAAGGATTTCCATTTATGACATGGCTGTCCAGCTGTTCAGGAAAAGTATTTCTCCAGGGTTCCTCATCATTGCCCTTGAGCCAACTCTAGAACTAAGGCCCTCTGTCCCAAAGAGCCACATGACACATGCACCATCACTTCCACCCTTGCACCGTTGCTTGGCAACAACAGTACTTGCTCTGCTTGAAGATGGGAAACAGACAAATGGATAACCAGAAAAAAAAAAAAAAAAAAAAAAAACCCAACCTTGTAATTCCTCAGCATTTGGAGGATGGCACAAAGTGAGTACTCAGTCTCACCACTATCTCAAAACTGCAGCCTGAAGATATTTTTGCTACAAGGGAAGAGCCATTAGTATCCACTGCACTTGGAATCAGGGACTGCAATTAGCTCTTGAAGTTGCAATGGTTCAGTTCAGGTAGTTATATGTATTTCTAAACCTGATTACCCTGCTGACTAGTGGGGACACACTAATGGTAAATGATCTGATAGTTAAGGTGAAGGCAAATTGATATAGGAAAATCAATCAATCTTTCATCCAATCTTTATTGAGGACCTAGTAGAATTACTAATAGTTGCCATTTAATGTGTACTTTCTATGTGTGCAGTTCTTCCTAAATAGTCTATGAATCAAGTTTTATGCTTATGACACTCTTATGAGATAAGATCTATTATTCTTGAATTGAGGTAAGGAAATTACTACTCAAACACATTAAATAAATTGTCCAGGGTCGTTCAGATTGCCAGATTTGAAGCAAAGGCTGTTTGGCTCCATAGTCCTTTAACCTCTAGGATCATCTGTCTATTCTGCTCATGACTTGCTAATCCCTTGTCAGGCTCTGAGCTACTCTGCTCTGCTAGTCATTCCAACAGTTCTCTTCATGTACCTACTGCATAGCAGCACAACGTGGAGCAAGTGAGACTGTCTGATTAATTCTAATCCTCTCATTTAACTGCTTTACACTTTCTTTGACAGCTTGAATGTTAGCTGGATCTGGGCTGAAGTATTGTCTCTAGCATCTACAGGTTTATGTAATCATTGGAGAATGAACCTGAACTGTTTGTAATTGTCCACCTATAATCATTATGTTGCCATATTTGTCAAGATCTGAGACTTTTTTCTTTGCAAAATTCCAAGTTAGCTTTTCATACATAGATGCCCAGAGAAGATGTGAGACTCCTGGATCAGAGTAGAAGACTTATGTACTCTGTATACACAGAGAGCCATATTAGCTTCACGTTCATGTTGTTTTCTTTCTCTCCAAATTGCATGGGTGGAGAAAAGGGGCAAGAAAGATGCTTCACACTCAGTGGGTTTCATAGCTAAGGTGGCTTAAGATAAGTAAACCCTGTCTTTCAAGAAAAACTTCTCAGAGGCATTTCAGTATTTATCCCAGAGCAAGACATTATATATATATTGTACTGGCCTGTAAACAAATATTTCCTTTTCTCTGGAGAAAGACACTAGCTCTGTTTTACACAGCTGTTAACAGTAAAAATACCCTTTCAAATCTAGAATAATACTTTATACAAGACAGGCAGAAATGTGAAAGGTGTTTTCCTGCAAAGGAGATGATAGCAGGGGTGCTGCTGATGGTTTCTGATGTCCCATGTCCTGAGGCTGTAGGTAAACTGCTGCAAGGAGCTTCAGGGAAAACCTCAGCAGAGCTGGCCAGGTCTTCCCACCCCTCAGAGGAGTAGCACCAGCAGTCCAGGACTCGGCCATATTCATAGAACTAGCAGATGATGGTAGTGTAAGCAAGGAGAAATCCTGCCTTTTGGATGGCAGCTTCCCAAAACAGATACACAAAAGAAGTTAAACCATGTAGGCAAAGAAACCTTCAGAAGCTTTATAGGTTAGCTTACTAAAGTTAAGAACAAAATTAACATTTTTCTGAGTGTCACCTGAAACTGAAACATATCCTTTGTGATTATTGCTACTAGAAAGGGTGCAAGGAGGCTGCAGACATTAGATGACAAATGGGTGAGCTCACAGGTGACTGTGGCCCTCTGTGGCAGACTGTGGTCCCAAGCACAAGAGAGATATTATCTGCATAATATGCAGACTACAGGATCTCTGACAGAAACATAAATTGGTTATCCTGGTTCAGAAAGAACACCCAACATGTCAAAAGGATAACTCTACAATTAAAGATTTCTTGTGGAACAGAGGAAGAGTCTTTGTTTTTATGTTGCTGTGCTTGTTTTTATATCATCAACTTAGTTTAAGTTGTACTTTATAAGCAGTTATTTCTGTGTGAGAACATTTGAAGACTATATCATGGCTAAACTTTGAAAATGTTTTTGCAAAACCTTAATGAATTCATGTCTGCTTATATTCCACTGTCCTGTTTCAAGTAAACATAGCATTTTTCAAAACAACAACAAAACCTCAAAGCAAGTAAAAGGAAGAAGCATGAAGGTTGCATGAGAAAGCTATCTCCCCAAGCCATCAACAAATTGTCAGAATTGTATGAGAAAATTTCCACATGCAATTATCTACTGTAGAGAAGATAACTAATATACATGTTTCATGAGTAAATGAAGAAATGAAAGAGTGAATGAACTGATATTAGATACAGGGATGCAAGTGAGTAGAAGTGTAATGAAGAAAAATGGCATAGAAATTCAAAACTATAGTTCACATTTGGACCCATAGCTACTATCTGTGAATCTTGGATATGTAACATACACTTTATGAATCGCATGATTTTTTATGTATGAAATAGAAACCATAACCCTAATTTTCAGAGTGATAGTTACATGATATTTTGTGTGTATTTATACATATATATGGATTTCTATACAAATGCACATTTGCATATATATATATATACACACATGCACATGAATATATGTGTGTATGTGTGTGTGTGTGTGTGTGTATATATATATATATATATATATATATAGTTATACATGTCACACATTAAACGTACACAACACAAATTCTTGCTTTAAAGTAGTCTCTCAGTATTTTCTGGTTTGACTTTGTTTTCATTCTTATCTTTTATTTACTTACTCATTTATTCTTTTTACTAATTTTAATGAGAAATAGCAATAACACAGTCTAAAAACAGGTTAGTAGGACAGCTAAAATAATACATTGCATATTGCTGTTTTCATAGTAATTATTCAGAGTACAAGATGCAGACATGATATCTTGTCTGAACACTACTAGTACAAATCTTTCTTCTTTGAACTAAGAGAAAGTAGCTGTATTTCTACCCTATTTTGCATATTCAAATGTACATATTTTTTTTCACTACAAAATGGTCCTTCATTTATATCACTCATATATTTCTATTTCACAGGTTTTCCAAAAATAATTAAAATTATTTATAATGATTTTTCACTACATGGCAGGATTTTGCAGTATATGTATGTTGTTAAAATTATGTAGATTTATGAGTTTAGAAAAATGGTTAAGAACATTAAAAATGTTTCTAAACATGTGTAAAACGTTTATCAGAGTGTTGGATAGATTTTCTGCTTCATGGATTTTCACTTATCATGGGGGTTATCTGGAACATAACCTCCACAATGAATGAGGGACCACTATAGTAGAAATGAGTAAGTTTGACAGACTTGAGCAGTCTCAAGGGAAAAACACAGATTATTTTATGAAACTCAGATGTAAAAAATGTTTCTAATCTCAAAAACTATTGGAGAGTTCATTGTGGACTAGCCAAATAGCAAGGCACAGTGTTTCTTGTTTTTATTTACAACTTCTAGTGGCAGAGACAGTTCTAAGGTCTTTATTCTCGACATTCACCTTGGATTGATCCACTGTCATGGAGAGTTGATGGCAGCTGTTGGTTGAGGAGACCCATAGGAGACTTCTTCTTCCATAGGGACCACTAGGGAAGAATCAAGCAACTCCAGGACATGAGTATCTGACAGTAACCACAATAGAATGCTGCTCCTCTCGTTGTACTATGGCTGGGGTGGGGTGTCAATGACTTGCAGACCATAGTGTTGTGTAACAGAGAATTATTAAGAAGAGAAACCTGAATAAGATAGATAATTAGAGAGTACAGTTTAGAAGAAAGAAATGGTTCACACAGAGCTATATCTGGAAGGGAGCAAGAAAATACATGTCTTTATGGACTAGTTTCTTTTGTGCTCACACTAAAATAAGTCAAGAGTACAACAAAAATTTGCATTTGTCTATATTCCATCTTACTGACAATAGAACCTGGTGAAGTTTATAGGTCTGTATGCAGGATGTACAGTAAGGTGAGCTTGGTAGGTGGAGAAAAAAGTAATAATTAATCCTGGAAGAACAAGCAGGATTCAGATCATGCAAATAGCCATAGAATATGCTTTAATCTGATCCATGAACAGTTAGAAGCCATTGAGTGGCTAATACAGGACAAAAGTAGGAAGCTTCCAGCTCTGCTGAAGCTGCACCCTTCAAACAATGTGAGAAAGGGATACTGAACTCATGGAAGTGCTGTAGAAGTTACTGAGAGAGGCACCATGATTTCCTGGGCTAGGATGGAGTCACCAATCACAGACAGAGAAGATGGACCTCAGAGTTTACTGAGGGTGTGTACAAGGTACCAAGCCAGGGCTGGCTTGGTGGTTGATAGGATTTGAAGGAGATGAGGCCAGGAAGGGGAGAATGACACCGGCCCATATTCATATCACAACCCGGGAGGATTTCTCTACCCAAGAGTGTGCTGCAATATTCTGGGCGTTTTTGTGCATGTAGTTCATTTTGTGCAAATTCACATGATGCTGAGTTAATCTCTAACAGTTTCAGAAGAACATACATGTCAAAAGTGAAATATATTAAACTACAATAAATTCGTCTGTTGAGGCACATGATTTTGCCCAGTCTGAGAGACTGGCCTGAGACAGGGGCTGACTCCAACAGCCTCCTGGATCCCGTCCCAAGAGTTCCCAGTAAGTGGGAATTTGCATGACTCACAAGGCTTCCCAGATCAGTGAGTGTGTGGTAAGTCTGAAGGAGAGCATTTGGCTTCTTCCCATGCATGCTACCCAGATCACCATCCCAAAGCCCTCCAAGCCAGTGACCAGCCTGAAACCTCAGAACCCACTCACCAGCACCTCCCAGGATCCACTGCCCTAAAGCCCGCTGAGCAATTGGGAAATTCCCCAACTCCCTGGGCAACAAAGTTCAGTGAGTGTAGAACTCGAGGCCCACCAAGCCAGAGACACATTTACCAGGGATTTCCTGTCTCCCCTTTCCTGCGGCCCAAGACCCAGTATAGCATGGCTAGTGAGAGCTCCAGGACCACCGCGCCAGAGAAACACTTCCACACATTTGTCAGTCCCATTCCACGGTCCCAGACACAGTGCAGGTTGGCCAGGAGGGAAAACTCCAAGCTTCCCATGCTGGAGAGACATTTTTCAGTGATCCCTGGTCCCAACCCATGGCCCAAAACCCAGTGCCACCCAGCCTAGGAGTGAGGGCTCCAGGCCCCCTGAGCTGGAGGGACCTTTCCCAGGCTTCTCGGGTTCTGGCCTATAGACCCAGACCCAGCACAGGCTGGCTGACCCAGTATAGCCTACCCGGTGAACAAGATCATCTGCTATCCTTTCGGGAGACCACCAAAGCCCAGGCCCACGCACCTAGAGAACAACCTGCCTGACACAGTAGAGCTGACCCCAGCAATTTTCCAGATCCTAGCCCCAAAGCCAGCCAAGAAAGTGGGAATTTTCATTACTTGCTCTGCATCCCACTTTGGTTCGTGCTTGTCTGAACAAGGAACCAACAGAGGGGAACCACAGGAGCCGCAGCAAAAATGAACTGAACACAACAGCTAGACCCAGGATAGGCATACCTGGATAATCTCAAACTTAATAGACTGGCACCCGAATCTCATAACAAGCTAAGGTTATAGCTGCACCAAAGCTCTACGCCAAAGGTCAAAGGTCAGTGCTATACAAAATGAGAAAGACAAGGAGAAAAACGCAATGCCAGACCTTGAGTCCACCAGTACGGGCAGAGGACACTGTCTCAGCTGCAATGAATGAATTAACAGATAAAGCAGCAAAGGAACAATAGCAGAAAGCTATAGAGGAAATAAAATGAGAAGTAATTCCCCAAATTAAAAAAGAAATATCTGAATACATACTATCTGAAATAAAGAATGAATTCGAGAAACATTGGGTGGAAAAACTATGCTCACCCAGAACAAGTGCAGAGAACACTATTCCAGCTGAAATATATGAACTAACAGCATCTGAAACAAAGAAAAAACAGCAGAAAGATCATCAGGAACTAAAAGCAGAAATAAGTTCTGAAATCAAAAAAGAATTGTTTGAAAAAAAAAATTCTTTGAAATCATAGCATCAGAAATATAGAAACAAGTCCAGAAATATACAGAGGAAACACAACTTGGAAGAAACACTGAAGAAAAATAATTAATAACTACCTCTAAAGAACAACACATGGATAAAAAAATTGAGGGGATCAGAAATATGATGGATTCCTTGAATGAGCAATATAGAAAAGAAATAGAACACATGAAACACAGTCAAAGAGACATTGAAGAACTAAAAATAGCAATCACGAGTCTACAAAACCGTTTGAGCGAAAGCGAAAACAAAGTTTCAGATCTTGAAGATACTGGAGCAGCTAGTGAAAAGGTGAGAAAGGATATCTTAAAACAACGAGAATGCAGGAAAAAATAATCCATCACCTGCAAGATGATGCAAGGATGTACAATGTGAGAATAATTGGTATCAAAGAGAATGAAGGATTCAATGCCAATGACATAAAAAGAATGTGGCGAGAAGTAATCGCAGAAAGCTTCCCAAATATAAGGAAAACAATCCAACATTCAGGTCACTGAAGCATACAGAACATGAAATAACTTCAACCCAAGTAGAAACACACAGAGACATATAATAGTTAAGATCACAGATATGCAACACAAAAATAAGATACTGAAAGCTGCTAGAGAGAAGCACCAGCTCACATTCACAGGAAAACCCATCAGAATTACAACCGACTTCTCTACACAAACAATGAAGGCAAGGAGAGTATGGAGCAGAGTTCTTCAAGTCCTACACAAAAACAAATTCCAGCCCAGACTACGATACCCTGCAAAACTCTCTTGCAAGTTTGATGGAGAAGTGAAATACTTCCACGAGAAAGAACAACTAAAGAATTTCATGATGACAAAGCCATCCCTTCACAGGCTGCTGAAAGATGTTCTAGAGAGAGACCACAACGACCAGAACTCCATGAATGAGAATGGAAGGAACTCACTAAACAGGACACACAATTAAACACAGGTTACAAAGGAGTAAACAACACCAGGTGAATATCATGACAAACATTAGTCAGCACATTTCGAATATAAAAATCAGTGTAAACAGACTCAGTTCACCAATTAAGAGAAATAGCCTAGAACAGTGGATTAGGAAACAAAATGCAACAATATGCTGTATACAAGAAACACACTTAACTCAAAAGGACATTGATAGACTCAAAGTCAAACGATGGAAAATGATACTACATGCTCCAGCACCTCAGAAAAAAGCAGAAGAAACAATTCTGTTCTCAGACAGTTTCAACTTCAAACCAAGAAGGATCAAACGACACAAAGAAGGCCAATACATATTGGTCAGGGGAAAAATTCAAGAGCAAAAGGTAACACTCATAAACATCAATGCACCAAACACAAGAGCACTGAACTATGGAAAATAAATCTTAATGGACATGAAAAACCTAATGTCTACGGACACAGTGTTAACAGGAGATCTTAATATACCCTTATCTCAAAAAGATAGATTAACCAGACAAAAAGTTAGCAAGGAAGTAGGAGAATTGAACCAGCGCTTGTAACAAATGGACCTGATGGACATAAACAGTGTGTTCCACCCAACCACAACTGAATACACATTTTTTTTCAGCTGCACACGGGTCACTTTCCAAAACAGACCACATACTAGCCCAGAGGTCATGTGTAAGTATATGCAAGAAAATTGAAATTATCCCATGCATATTATCTGACCACAATGCAATGAAACTGGAAATAAATGACGAAAGATACCAGAAAAACCTACTAAATTAATGGAAACTAAACAAATCCCTACTCAGCAATCAATGGGTCACAGAAGAAATTAAACAAGAAATTCACGAATATCTACAGTTCAATGAAAATTGAAGCACAACTTACCGGAATTTATGGGATGCAATGAGAACAGTTCTTAGGGGGAAAATCATAGCTATGAACTCACACATTATGAAAACAGAACGGGAACAAATTAGCACCCTAATATTACACCTCCAACAACTAGAAAAAGAAGAGCAAACAAAACTCAGAGTGCAAAGAGGGGAAGAAATCATAAAGCTTAGAGCAGAAATTCAATTGCGATGAATAAAACAGTTCAAAGAATCCACAAATCAAAAGCTTGGTTCTTTGAAAATCTAAATAACACTGATAAGCCTCGAGGCAACCTCATCATAAAGAGGCAAGAGAAAACGTAAGTATATGCAATAAGGAATGAAAAGGGTGAGATCATCATGGACCCAGTGGAAATTCAGAAGATTATCAATAGTTACTTCAAGAATCTTTATGCTCACAGAATAGAAACAGAAGAAATGGACAGATTCCTTGAATGGTACAAATTACTAAAACTGAATCAAGAAGATATAACAACTCACAATAAGCCAATCCTGCTGGATTCACAGCTGAATTCCAGAAGAAATTTGTAGAAGATATAATGTTCACACTCCACAAACTCTTCAATGAAATTGAAAAGGAAGCTGTCCTCATAAAATCATTTCTGGAGGCAAGTATAATACTGATTCCAAAACCAGGGAAAGACAGAACTAAAAAGGAGAACTACAGGCCAATCTCCCTCATGAACATAGAAGCAAAAATATTCAACAAAGTCCTGGCAAATAGAATACAGCAAATCAACAAAAGGATCATATACCAGGACCAGGTAGGATTCATACTAGGGATGCAAGGATGGTTCAATATTTGAATATCTATAAAAGTAATACACTTACATTAATACCCTGAAATCTAAACACCATAGGACCATCTCAATTCATGCAGAGAAAGCTTTTGACAAAGTCCAACACTCATTCATGTTCAAGGTCCTAGAGAAAATTGGAATATTTGGAATCCATGTTAACTTGATAAATGCCATCTATGACAACCCAAAAGTGAACATAATCCTAAATGGGGAAAAACTGAAAGCTTTTACTCTTAAATCAGGTACAAGACAAAGATGTCCTCTATCACCCCTCCTATTCAATATAGTCTTAGAATAATTAGCAACAGCCATTAGAAAAGAGGGAGAAATAAAGGGAATAAGAATAGGTAAAGAAGAAGTTAAATTATCACTATTTGCAGGCGACATGATATTTTACTTGGAAGACCCAAAAAATTCCACCAAGAAACTACTAGAACTGATAGGGAAATTCAGTAGCATAGCAGGATACAAAATCAATACTCAAAAGTCAATGGCATTCCTCTACACAGATAATAAGCACACTGAAAGGGAAACAATAGAAACAATACCTTTTACAATAGCACCACGGAAAATGAAATACCTTAGGATTTTGGGATTCACTTAACCAAGGAAGTCAAAAATCTTTTCACGGAAAATTACAACACAGTAAGAAAAGAAATTATAAAGGATTTCAGAAAATGGGAAGATATTCCATGCTCCGGGAAAGGAAGAACCAACATCATGAAGTTGGCCATACTCCCAAAATTGCTGTACAGATTTAATGCAATCACTATCAAACTGCCACCAACATACCTCCCAGACCTCGAGAAATCATTCCTAAAATTCATTTAGGAATGACTTAGAATTGCAAAGGCAATCTTGGCCAATGAAGACAAGGCAGGAAGCACAACAATTCCTGACTTGAAATTATGCTACAAACCACTATGATAAAATTAATATGGTATTGGCAACAAAATAGACATGAGCATCAGTTGAATAGATTAGAGGATGCAGAACCCTCTCTGAACACACTCAGCCATCTGAACTTCGACAAAGGGGCCTATCATACCTACTGGAAGAAAGATAGCCTCTGTAACAAGTCGTGCTGGAAAACCTGGCTTTCTACATGCCAAAAGCTAAAACTTGACCCAGCTCTATCACCATGCACTAAGCTAAAGTCCAAATGGATTAAAGATCTACACATTAAAACAGAAACACTCAGTCTCATGGAAGAGAAAGTAGGAGGAACTCTTGAAGACACAGAGGTAGGTAAACAGTTCATGAACAAACATATATTCCCATGGAAAGCACTTGAAAGAATCAACAACTGGGATCAACTCTTCTTGAAGAGCTTCTGCATGTCAAAAGAAATTGTCAACAGAGTGATAAGACAACCCACAAATTTTGAAAAAATCCTAACTAATAAGCAATCAGACAGAGTTCTACTGTCTAGAATATATAAAGAACTAAGATATAACAGGGCCCTCAAATTTAAAGACTCAATTCAGGAATGGGCATCTGAGATGAATACACACTTCTCAGAGGATGAATTTAAAGAAGCAAATAAATATATGAAAAAATACTCCACATCGCTTGTCATCTGTGAAATGCAAATAAAAACAACACTGAAATACCATCTCACTCCAGAAAGAATGGCTATCATAAGGAAATCAACCAACAACAAATGTTGGTGAGGTTGTGGGGAAAGGAAACACTTCTCCACTGCTGGTGGGAATGTAGACTGGTACAACCGTTGTGGAGGTCAGTGTGGAGAATCCTCAAAAGAGCAGGAGTGGTAATCCCATTCAAGCTGGCTATCCCCCTACTGGCAATTTTCCCCAAGGAACTGAAAACATTGTATCATAGTGATATATGTGTCCGTATGTTTATAGCTGCACAATTTGTGATAGCAAAATCTTGGAAACAACCAAGATGTCCATCACATGAGGAATGGTTGAAAAAGATGTGGTATTTCTATATATTGGAGTATTACTCAGTTATTAAGAATGATAAACTTGAAGCATTTATATTGAAGTGGATGCCATTTGAACATACACTCATAAGTGAAATAAACCAGACACACATGTGCAAATATCGTATAGTCTCCCTAGTATAAGAAATCAAAAGAAGAAATACAAATAGAAATGTACAACAACATCTAAAAAGAATCAGCTTTTCTTTTGGATGGTTAACAACCTAAGTTCACAGATCAAAATTGGAGAAACAGAAGAATTGTAAGGTCAGGCAACATTTTGGTCCTAGTTTTGCAAGGTCAGCAAAGACTCACAACATAGGAGAACCTGTACTGCAACATCATGAAACTCAGTTGAGCTCCAAATTTTCTGAACAAGGAGATTATTGAGCCACAGAGGAAAGAGATCAAAGTTCTATAGTGAGCCAGGGGAGAGTCACATTGAGTGAAAACTTTTTCTCAGTCTCTCACAAAGAGCAAACTGGTCAAACACTGGCCATGACTCATCCACATGGATGACACCGCAAAGGATCTACAGAATAATGTACAGGACTACAAGATAAACCCTGAGGGGACTTCACTGACTTCATAAGAAACAAAAAGTACATGTATTGTTATATAGGTCTTGCTCTATCTAGGTCTTAACCACCCAGCAGAAAAGTATAAAAATGAGGTATAAACCACAGGGCCACAAGAATAATTTGAGCTGTAAATGGCTATGGTTGACAACTTCTTCAGATAACTCGCTCTTGTTGTGGAATGCTGGACTATGTTGGATCATGTCATTGAGTTCAGGCACTTAAATTAGTTGAAGAACAATGGAGTGCCCATCTTTGACAGGTGTAGACAAAGGAAGGGGTATAGAAAGGAGAATCATGATGTGTGTGTATGGACAGTACAGTTGAGATAGATAACGCCATACTTCTATATAATTGTATGAGAGGCAAGATTTGCACTAATGGTGTTTGGACAGGATATTATGTCGGCTTCTAGTACTATGGACATCCACCAGGAAAATAACAAGATAGAAAGTATTAATTATTGAATCTTCTATATAATTCAGATATAACCAATAAGATGCGTAAACAGCTACACTCTCTTAATTTACTGATTAGAGATATATGGTATAATAATGTCTGTAAGTATATTATCATGTATGCACCTTCTATGACACCAAAACATTATGAAAACAGTTTGCAATGTATTAATTTATCAAGTCCATTTTGTCAAGGTATCTTAAAACTGTCTCAATGATATTTGTACTTCAATAAAATAAAATTAAAAAAATTAAAAAACCCGCCCCCCCAAAAAAAAAATATTTGCAATGCATAGTAAGGCTCAGGACATGCTGGGGATGAAGCTCTAAAATAGCTTTCCCATTTTCATCTCTCTGGAATGTATTGTCTGTTCATTTTTAGGATTTTTTTTTTGACAGGGTCTCACTATGCAACCCACATTGAAAGTGTCCTCCTGCTTCCTGCCTCCCTAGGGCTGGTATTACAGGTGCGGGCCACCACACCTGGACTCCATCGCTGGCTCAGCACACCCGACGGCGGGGCCAGCACGGCATGTGGAACCAGGAATTGAACCCTGACTGCTGCGCTTACCTAAGCAAGTGCTTAGTCTGCTGAGCTATACCGCCGACCCTTGTCTGTTCATTTTTGAGAGGAAAAAGAAAAGAAAATAGTTGCATTGTAATGTAATAGAATTTATGCAGGTAAATAATGAAACTTTAGATTACTAATTTGTTATTTTCTGCTTTTGTGATCTTTGGCAAGTGACTCAGAGATCTTATTTTTCTTTATAATTTCAGAATATAATCTTATAATCTTTATAATTTTATAGTATTTATAATCAAGGTACTGATGTATCTCTTTTATCCATTTCTATTTACTAAATAGAGAAATGTCAGGAATGTAATGAGCATTGTGTATTACTTGAATCATTTTATATGTTATTATCTTCTAATTTTAAATAAGGAAGCAAAGTTTAGAGTATTGAGGAATGCTCTAAGAGTTACAAGCAAAGAGCTAGGCTTACTCTTAAATCAGCTCTGATCTCAGTATAAAATTTGACCAACATAGCACAGGAAATATGCCTATGATTTTGAGTATTGCAGGGGAGATCTGCACAACAGTATTTGTGTTCAGCAGCAGAAGACTTCTGGGTAACCAGAGGGTTCCCACAGAAATCCCTGACCACACAGGCCTCCTTCAAATTATGATTTACCATGTGTTTAGCAGACATATGCAAAATATGTGAAAGTATGATATTAATTAATAGCAGTTTTAAAGTCAGTGTAGAGGGCTGGGGATATAGCTAAGTGGTACAAATGCCTGCCTGGCAAATGAAAGGCCCTGAATTTGAATCTTGAAGTAAAACAATGATAAAATAAAATAAAATAGATTAGAATGAAAACATCAGTGCAGAGCCATCAATGTAGGAACAATGCTTTTGGTCAGACATACAAAAATTAATTTGTGCACTAGCATAGATTTGTGTGTTGGGGATGGAATGAAGACTAGTGATTTATTTACCGAAAGCCCTCCCAGCAGGAATTTGGATCAAGTATACAGAAAATATAAAGCCAGGGCTTTAATCTGACAACAATGGCTACTCATAATTTATAAGAAAAAGGCAATTCTTTAAGTGAATTTTGATCTATACTGGATAATGGGGGAAAATTTAGCACATTTGAGTGATGTAAGAAGTTAAGGGGAATTGGCTAAAGGAAGAAAAGTAGATTTTCGAATTCAACTATTACATGGACTGCGTTTAATCTCATCTAAATTGGGGCTTTGCTGGAAATACCATAGAAATCATGTGCTGCTCTAGATCTCGGATTTGGTTCTTTAAGTTGTGTGACCTTGGACGAGTTGTGTGTGCTGTGAGTGTCCATTTCATCTTGCAAAAAGCGCAGTGACTGGATACCTCTCTTGTTAACACATACTTGCCAAAGTTTTTGTTTGTTAAGAAAAATACTCAGACATAAATAATTGGTTCTCCATTTTTATTCATGATATATATAGAAATGTGTACTTGAACTCTAATTATAGTGAAATCACTAATGACTTTGAAAAATCAATCTGTACTGCTGAGTTCTACTGGTTTACTGAAAGAAACAGTGAATGCTTAATTTTTTTCACCTTTTATTTTTTTTAAATTTTTTGACCAACTTTGGATGCTTATATCTGGTAATCTGAACAATTAATTTGAAGACAACAATATACAATATAAAGCCATGGTTGAATGCCTATCACTTTGTTTTGTTAAGTTGTGTATTTTTTCTAATGTATTTTTTATTTTTAATATATTTTCATTCTATCTAAAATATTTTTTAAAAAATAAAAAATGAAATCAATCTGGACAAGAGTAACTCAACTCTTTGTTGGGATAGTCTGGCATCAACAGGATGGGTAAAAAAAGCCATATTGAATATGTAGCATCCAGAGACATGTTCCTGTTCTTCCTATACTTCCCAGCTTACTTACCTCTTCCCTCAACTCCTAGTCAAAAATAATACTGGTTTCCTTTACATTCTAGCGTCTCATTGGCAAGATAGCTCAGGAGACAAAGCGCAGGATCTGGGTTTGATCCCTGGTACCATAAAAGCCACTCTGGGCCTGCCTGGGTGTGTGCTGAGGACACTCAGACCAGGAATGGTGGTTCACTCCTATTATCCCAGCACTGGGGATGTAGAAGACAAGAGGATCACTATGAGTCTGTGTTGTGTAGTGAGACTGTATTAAATACATAAAAAACAAAATTATAAAACATAAAAAGGTCTTGACTCATGGCTCTGTTTTCTTTGTGAAGCTTCCACTTACAATATTTTCTTTGCTCAGGGTACTCCTCATCCAGATTTGGTTTAGGTAACATTTTCTCAAAAAGTTGTATGGGTCACAGGTGATTTTTCTCTTACTAATTCGTATGGTTTAATCCTTTATTATCTATTATTATGCCAGTATCTGTGGCTGTGTTAATTTATTTATTGTGTCTTTTCCTTATTTGTGTGAAAACCTAGAAAGGACACTATCCTGTTGTCTTGTTTTGTTATTTGTTGTTTGCTTAACCAGTCTGTCTTTGTAAGAATCGGATATAGAGATTACAGTAATTATTTGTTTGATAGAAAAAAATTTTAAAATGGGAAGTAATTTGAATGTCTTCTCTTAAAGAAACTTCAAAAATATGGGGCATTCATGAGTTATTTCTAAATTCCATTCCATCACATAAATAGACAGAGTTCTTCCACCTTGGCATGGTGACCTTTGGAGCTATGTGCTGGTCCATTATGATTGTCACCTTGACTAGATTCAGAGCACCCTGAGTCAGGGTAGGGCTGAGCTGAATGCAGAACCTCACCTCAGAGTTGTCCACTGAAGGTGAACAGCTGGATGGTCTCTTAGGAGCTGAGCCTAACTGGAGAAAGTAGGTCACATGCTGTGAGCTTGGAGGCTACGTTTGATCCCCTTATTCTCTGGCTCTCCCTGTGCTCTCCATCCTCGCTACCATAAAGTGAGCAGTTTCCTCCACCATTCCCTTTCAACATGGATGGAACCTAAAAATCTTAAGCTTCTCCCCTTGATAGTTGTGAGGTGTCAGATGTTTTGCCCCAACAAAGGAGCAAATGAGAGATGCAGTGCAGATGACTCATTGCTGTGGGGCCTGATGTATGCATTGTGAGGCAGGCTCCGACCTAGCAGTTGACAGTAGCCCTGTCCCTACTTATGACATTATATGCTTCCAACTTAATCATATGGCCTCTAGGGGATAAAATCGTTGCAGCTTGACACTAACTATCTAAGATAGATATAAGGGAATGAAACTCAAGACCTGAAAGATACCTGGGATTTGTTCTTGTTCTCTAAAATTGAATAATTAATTTTAGGAACAAAATGAGATTAAGAGGAGAATATTTAATGGGGGAAAGAAATCTCCTATCAAATAGAGGGACAGAAGGGGGACCTGAACATGCTGCCCTGGGAATCTGACATTTACAGAGTAAAACCAAGTGGTGAGGTGGATCTATGGTGGAGAACATGAGAACTCACTTATATGGGCCTGAGGAAGGACAGAACTATGGTTAATCAATGACATTACAAGCACCATTGCTCAGGCAAAACTGATTAAATCCAGGACAGAATGGAAAACCAAGCTGAGTAGCAAGTTGGCATGAATATAGAATAGAACTTTATCCAGTAGCCAGTAGCAGTTGGGTTAGTGACTCTTCCTGGCTTCCTCAAGGTGATGATCAGTCCTGGATGCTTATCTTTAGGGAGGTGAGCATTTGTTTGATCTTTGGTCTTTAGGTTTGGCTCAAATGGCAGCATCCATCTCTTTCATATTTGTAAGGTATCTTGTCTTTAATGCTGTTTCCCCTGAGGGCCAGGCCCTGTCTGACTGCCTGTAATATTTCAAATTCAGCTGCCTACAACAAGGTGTCAAATTGAACTGAGAAAAAGAATAATCTTAACATGTTACAAAGCATAATGATTTTGAATGCTAAAGCTATTTCTCTTCATCTATCTATCAACAAAGTAATTATTTTAATAATAGCCCATATCTTTTTATGAGCATAAGAAAAGTTATGAGATAAGAATTTGATAGAAATATATAAACTTGGAGCAATATAGAGAGTCAGGATGTTATCAAAGCCTGATAAGGAATTACAGAATTGCTAGAAAGGTTGGAGAATAGAGGACCAAAAGTGACACTAGAACCCTGGCCAAAAGCATGCCTGTCCTGAGTTTGGCAGATATTGCTATTATGGCCCTTGGGAGCTTCAGGGTGCTGCTGTCCTGGTATATAGGCATGGCTGGCATCTCCCTCATAGATCCCAGGTTGCACCTGGATGGCCCCTGCCTATTTCAGTCTGTAATCCCCCGGTGGGATTTCTGCTGTGCAAATTTGAATAGCTGAAATTAGACTCTGTGCTCAATACCAAGGTGCATTCAGTGCTCGGAAAGCTCTTATCTTCTGTTTTGACTTCTGAGGGGGAGACTGGCTCTGGCTTTCACCAGCACCATATAGAAAATTCCATAAAAGTAGGAGTTTAGATTATAGCATCCCTTAGAGTAACTAATATGTATTCATCAAGAAAAAAGTGTGGTAATAATCAAAAGTATTGTAGTGGAATGAAGCCAGTTACAGGTCTTGCCATTCATTAAAGGTATAATTACTTTATGGGAAGTGGTTTACTTACGGCCTTTCCTCAAGAGAAGCTCAGCTCTTTTTTCTTTTTTTTTTTTTTTTTTTTTTGTCTTTTTGAGACAGGGTCTCGCTATGCAGTTCAGGCTGGCTTTAAGCTCACTTTGTAGCTCAGGCTGGTCTCGAACTCACAACAATCCTCCTGACTCAGCCTCCCGAGTGCTGGGATTACAGGCATGCGCCACCATGCCCGGCTTTTTTTTTTTTTTTTTTTTTTTTTTTTTTTTTTTTTTTTTTTTTTTTTTGTCTTTCAGCTCTTTTCATCTGGAAGCGGTGTTGCACAAATTGAGCTTCAGCATCCCACTGCCTACCCACTCCTTGGCTGTATCAGGGCCGCCATAACGACAAACAAAGCCTCATTCTGTGACTTTCCACGATCCCTGAACATGCACTGTAAGGCCTATTTCCTTGACATTAATCCCCATGGCTCACCCAAGCAGCTCCTGAGCCCAGACAAGCACACAGTGTTCCAGCCGGCAAAGAGCAGAAGCATTTGCTGACTTTCCAATTTGACTTCCTTGCATTTCAATGGGCAAACCCCCGTTCTCCATGGGATAGTCTGCATGCCAAGCAGGCAGGTCCTGCATAGATAATTCAAGCTCCAGTAGTTTCTCAGCTCAGATGGTATAGCACCAGCTTTGCTAGAGTGGAAAACAGATTATAAACTGAAAACTCATTTATTCTACAAATGTTTGCTGTACTTAGGGAAAGCAGTTTCCCATAATTTTCTACATTTCCTTCTAGAGTCAAATTGGCTCTGTTTGAATGTGTCCTAGTAAAATAGCTCTAATGACTATTAGAACTGGAGAGGATAAAAGCATTGTGTTTTGTCTATGGGAGCAGAAGGTTGACAACTTATGCAAGCTGTGTCCTTTACTTGCAATATGTCAACTACAGCTTATTCAGGATTTATTAAATTACTCTGGAGTAAAAAAGTAACACCACAAAAATTTATTTCTCGTGTACACAGCATGTCCAGTATGCTTTTCCAAGGGATTTTACACCATATAGTTTAACAACACCCATCAATTTAATGCTGTTAATGCCACTGAATATCAAATGTCATCATATAAGCACAGAGGAGTAGGAATCCATCTTGGGAAGGGATACTCATATAGGAGGCCGAGAAAAGGCTTAACAGATGTGCAGTTAGTAAAGATTCACTTGAAAAATTATCAATGCAGGAAAGAACATATGTGTGTGTGTGTGTGTGTGTGTGTGTGTGTGTGTGTAGAAAACTAATACTCCTGATCATAGAGTTAGAGATAAAAGATAAGAGATATCACCCAGTAGGAATCACTTTATAGAATGGGCCAAATCATATTGAAGTGCTTGTACTTTACCTTGGTTGTTAGAAAGTTGGGCATCTCTGAAGGGCTTGAAGTCACAGTGTTAAATGGCCAGACTCTTGTTTCTGCAAAGGTCAGTTTGGCTACAGCATGAAGACTGTATTTGGCTGAATGAAGTTTGAACATAAGGAACTTGTAAAGAGGATTTTCATAATCTATAGTCAAGAATATATATGAGAAAACTCATTTAGCTCAGGAGGGGAACAGGGATCACAGAAGTACTTGGAAATGCATGTGGCAAGGTAGATTAATGATAGGATGAAGCCAGTAAGAAAGTGAGGATATTGGTCTTCAGTTGTCAGGGAGATAACAATATGCACAATGGATTTGAGATATAAAGGAACAAAAGTTGAACAATTTGGGGAAATAGTAAATTAATATTTGATCAAATTTAGGGTACGAGATCAAAATGATGATTCTGAGTAGGGAGTTTGGCAAAAAGAGTTATAATCAAGGAAGAGTCTAGGATTAATACACTCTTAAAGACGCATCAGTGTATAGTTGGCAGGAGAAATATTAAAGTTAATATCAGTCTTTCAGTAGTCTGAATCTTGAGGAGAGACTGGAAATCAGGAACTTAGTTCTCTTTCACATTTTGCAAGATAGCAGGTGATAAAACTGAGAAGCCAGGTACTAAAGAGAAGAAACCCAAGGCCAAGAATGCTGCTGACAGTGGCACTGGTAAAAAGGGTAAGGTCAAGACAAAAAGAATTCTAAGAAGGGACAGCCTGACTACAGCCAAAATATTTTCCTGGTTAGAGGAATTGGTTGATACACCCTATCTGCTGTGTAGTCCACAAAGCTTTGTACAATAGAAAGTACACAGCAGCTAAATTGAAGGTGAAAAGAGAAAGATTCTTGCTACGATCACAAAACCAGTTAATGGTGACAATAATGGTGGCACACAAGTGGTTAAGCTTCCAAGATACTACCCTACTGAAGTTGTGTCCCAGAAGCTGTTGAGTTGCAGCAAGAAATCCTTCAGTCAGCATGTGAGGAAACTTCAAGCTAGCACCACTCTCAGCACCATCTTGATCTTCCTCACCAGGCATGATAGCGGCAAGAGTAGTCTTCCTGAAGCAGTTGGCCAGTGGCTTGCTACTTGTAACTAGGCCTGTCAGCCTTAATCCTGTTCCTCTATGAAGAGCATACCAGAAATTTGTCATTATCATCTTCACAAAATTGATAGCAAAGTGAAAATCCCCAAACACATCACTGATGCTTGCTTCAAGAAGAAACTGTGGAAACCCAGACACAACGAAGGTGAGACATTTGACACCAAGAAAGAGAGTTACCAGATTTGAGAGCAGGACAGGGTAGATCAGAAAGTGGTAGACTCGGATTTCACCAAAAATTGAACATAATCCTAAGCTGCAGGGCTACCTGCAATCTTTTTTTGGTCTGACAAATGAAATTTATCCTCACAAGTTAGTGTTCTAAATTCCTTACTAAGAACCTAAATAAATAACTGTTACATAAAAATAACAGGCCAATGTAAAAATCTTGGATGTTCTATTGCTTGAGAGGTGCATAGTAGGAACCAAAACATGTTACTGAGAAGGATGAGAAATGAAGAAAAGAACAATGTGTTAATGAATACACACATTGATGAATTATAAAATGTAAAGAAAATGAGTTATCTGATGATGAGAAATGTAGCAAAGCAACCCAGAAAAGCAAAGACAGAAAAATAGCTGTCAGACTGCACCATGAAAATGTAATTAGAATTTCAGTTTGCATCAATTTCAGTAGGTTTATTTGTTGAATCATGAAATCCATATAAAAATCTACTATATACAGGCTCTGGCCTAAGAATTATGAAGCCGAGTGAATAAAGTAGAGTCAGATCTTTATAGAAACTGGAATCTTTTGGAAAGACATGGATAATAGACAGTCACATACACAATATACATAATTACCTTTTTAATATGTTCAGAAGAAAACTATCAAAATAACCAGGAAGTGGTGATAGGTTATTCTTCTAAGACTATGTAATGAAGGATACTGTAGAGACCAAACCACACATGTATGCAGAGCGCAAAATGAAAGTTGAAGAAGAGCTTTTCAGTTGAGAGATATGAACAAATAATAGACCTAAGAGGAAAATAAATAACAGAAAAGTAAGGATACGGGAATAAAAGATAATAAATGACACATTAGGACCTGTAGGAAGTGAAGAAGTCAGTGATTCACAGAAAAGGTTTTACTATGCTGAAGGAGAGTTCTGCAAGGAAGGACAACTGCCTACAAAGGGCCCTGGGAAATGCATCAGAGAGACAGTGAGATGCTGAGAAGCGTGTCTGGTAGTATGGACAGGCTTGATGAAGTAGGAACAGGACCTGTTCAATAAGCGTGGGAAAGGCAGCAATTAAACAGAGATTGGGAAAACGCAAATAGGCGTATTTATGTAAAAAAGCAAAAGAGCTGTTTTATACAGTATCAAATTATTCTCTAGCCTTTGAAAAATGAAAATTCCAGATGTTGGATGCCTTAATCATCACCTGAAAGAGAGTCAAAAAAACCTAAAAATGATGTAATTTTGCTTAATTTAGCTTTTTGTTCCTTTAAGGAAATTTGCTTTTCCATAGATCAAATTACTAATATTTATAGTTGTTATGTAATCTAGTTTCTCTTTCCTGATCTACAGAACTGCTATTGAAATATTTTATTTTCTGTGTGGTCATTTAATCTAAATATTGTTTTATTAGTTTTGCTTTGTTTTTGTTGTTTCTGTTTTGATATCAAGCATTCTTTAACAAAATGTGTTTGGGTTTATTGAATGTTCTTGATTTTTTTCTTTTGAAAGCAATGGAAAAATGCTCGGGCCTGGCATGCCAGCCCCTCCCCCGCAGCACGCTGAGATTGAAATTGAGACTGGGCAATGTGACTTTTACCTATAATCCCAGCTCTTGGGAGATTGTAAACAGGTACTACGAGTCTGATCTAGCAGTGAGACCTTAAATACCCTGTAGATGCTTCCATAAAATACAATAAATAAATATGTAAATAAAGAAATAAATAATAAAAACAAAAATGTCTGAAGCACCAATTTTGAACAATTTTAGTGTATGTGCTGCTGAAGCGAGCACTAATTTTGGACAAAACACAAATTCTTATGAGTATTGTTGGCTACTTTGTGAATGCAAGTGAGCAGTACCATGACAAAGGGTAGAGCAGCTGGTGCAGTCATGGCTGACTCCTAAAAATCACAACCAAAGAAATTCTGTGATTACTGCAGGTTCTAGATAGCAGAAGGCCTAGTGTTGAATTTCATGAAAGAGGAAAGAATCATAAGGAAAATGTGGCTAAGAGGATGCATAAGATCAAACAGAAACGCCTGGAGAAAGCAAAAGAAGAAGAAGCATCAAAGGAGTTTGGTGCAATGGAGAAAACTGCCTTAAAAGCATGCCAACAGGATTTGAAAAGGCTTGGCTTAGAGACAGACATCCAAGCCACCAACACCTAGCACTACCCCAGTTCCTACTGCACCAAATCAACAAAAAGAAAAGAAGGAGAAGGAGAGGGAGAGGGAAAGGGAAAGGGAGAAGTAGAAGGACAGGGCAAGGGTGAAGGTGAAGGAGGAGAAGGAGTAGGAAAAGAAGAGGAGGAAGAGGTAGAGAAGGAGGGAGGAGGAGGAGGAAAAGGGGCAGGAGGAAGAGAAGAAACAGTTCCTTCAAAGGGTAGATGGGTAGAAGATATAACCTCTGAGGGTTACCATTACTATTATGATCTTATGACAGGAGCATCTCAGTGGGAGAAACCTAAAGGATTTCAAGGAAATTTTAAAAAGATGACAAAGGAAATTTGGGTAGAAAGTTTAAATGAAGATGGTTATAGCTGTTACTATAATGCAGAAACAGGATAATTGAAATGGGAAAAACCTGATGATTTCATCCTACCTGCTAGCAATATGCTTTCTAAAAAGTTTGTTTGGTCAATAACAAGTCACTTGACACCCCAGAAGAATCTGAGTCATCAGATTGTGAATCTGATGGAGAGCAAGACTCAAAAAGAGAACTCTGCAGAAACAAAACAGCCAAAACTAAGTCTGAAGGAAAAAAATAAAAATAGTGATGAAGGAATTGCCCCAAAAATACCGAAAAGAAATATCTAAAAGCAGAGTTCATCAGGTCCAAGTGAAGAAAAACCCAAAATTTTGAAAAAAATCAAACCCATATGGAGAATGGCAAGAAATTAGGTGTGATGAGGAGGTAGATTTAGAACTTCCAAGCACTGAGAATGAGTTTGTATGGACTTCTGATGATGTGGAACCCAAAGTGGTATTCAAGGAGAAAACAGTCACTTCTCCTAGAGCTGTGGCAGATGGAGTGGCCCCCATCTCCAAAAAAGGAAGGAAAATGTAAAATCTAGAAATTTAAGGCAATGAGATGATGATCAAAAATTGCAAAAGACATTTTTATGTGTGCATTTTGTCCAGAGTTGGGACTTACACATGCTTCAGCTTCTGTGGATTTGTTTCTGTTTGGAGATTAAAATTTAGATTTTAATCTAAATATATTTGATGTGAATTAAAGCAAATCTTTTTCACATGAAAAAAGGGTATTGTTCAGCCTACTGAAAAAAATGCAACACTCAAATATGCAAACCCACTTCTCAAACTGTTTATTTGCTTTAAGATCAAATTGAAGAAAGATTTACACTGAGAGTGTTTGGACAGGATATCCTGTCTGCTTCTTGTACTATGGATAACCATGAGGAAGATAATAATGTAAGAAGTATTAATTATTGAAATTGTACTATAATTCACCTTTAAAAAAAGATAGACATACAGCTGCATTCTCTTAATTCATTGAATAGAAACATCTGCTCCAATAGTGTTTGTAAATAGAATATCATGTATGCATCTTGTACAACAAAAACCACTATGAAAACAACATGCAATGTATTAATTATTGAATCTATTCTACTAATTTGATTGAAATTGTTTCATTGTTATTTGTTCTTCAACAAAATAATGGAACATTAAAAAAAATGGCTACTCCCCATATGCCCTTTGGAACATAGGTCTCCTCAAAGAGGTGGGTATTGATTGACCCAAAAAGAGAAAATGTCTCTATTGGTTGTAATAAATAACTCTTCCAATTATCTTCAACTGAATAGAACAGGAAATATAAGACCTTTATAATCTTAGCATCCAAGATTATAGAACTTAGAGGCCATCTTCTTTCAACTTTATTTTCTTTTACATGTAAGATTTTTCCTACTGTGTTCTTTTCTTTTAAGAACAAAACCTTCAAAGTTCTCTCATTTTGCTTAACCACAGATGGAGTTCTTTTGTTAGCTTCAGTTTGCCAAAATCTGGGGAGCCTAATGGATAATTGAAACTAATTTCGATATATTTTTCCTCTGTGATTTTGGAGACATTCCTAAAGGCAGGCATTCACAATCTTTGTAAACTTTGGTACTATTTGACCTCTCAAAATCTTTCGATTGTAGAATAAGAATTTCTAATCCTCGTGAAAGTGAAAATTGTGTTAAATATATGTAACCTATAACAGAATTTGAAGCATAGTATTAAGAATTCATTGTAAGAAAGAAAAAGATCAGCTATCTATATGAGTACTTAACATGTACTGGAAACTTCTTGTTTTCTATTGCTTATTTCAAATCCTAAAAAAAAAAAATACTGCAGGGATGGGAAGATAACTCAGTGGTCTAAGTACCTGGCTGGCAAGCACAAGGATCCCAGTTTGACCCCCAGTACTGTATGCCGTGCTGGCCCCACACCCAGCCTGCCACAGAACTGGGTATGGTAGTGCACACCTGTGATCTCAGAGCTGGAGAGACTGAGACAGAATCACTACAAGTCTGAACTGTATAGTGAGACCCTGTGCCAATAAATAAAAATGAAAGAAAGAAAGATTTTAAAAACTCAATACTGCCAAACAGAACTTTCTGTGATATTCATATGTTTCACATCTGTCCTGTTCCAAATGATAGGCACCAGCTGTGTGTGGCTTCCAACACTTCCAGTGTGGCCTGCTCCACCAGGGCATTGTTTTCTGGTATTATGTGATCTCAACTGAGTTAACTTTTACAATGTTCACGAGCTTATCTTTATGATGGCATAAACATAGATGCAGTCTTCCTTGTATAAAATGGAAAGTGGTGTCAGGAATATTTGGTCATGTGTTAGAGTCACTTAACTAGCAGAACTGGGATAGGAATCCACGTTTGCCCCATTCCTTGGCCCTTTTCTCCTTATCATGTTATTTTGAGAATCTTCAAACTTATGAATACTTCAGTTCCTTTCAGTATAGCATTTTTGTTTTATGTATTTAGTACAGAGTCTACAGGGTCTCACTATACAGATCTGACTCATAGTGATCTTCCTACTTTCAGCCTTCCAAGTGCTGGAATTACAGGCACATGCCACCACACCCAGTCTCAATCACCATGTTTTCCCGGGTACAGGGCCAGCATGGCATGCTGGGGATCAAACCCTCGTCCCTTCTTCTGCATAGCAGGCACTTTAATCCATTCAGCTATCTGACTAGCCCTTGTACAGTATTTTTCACATTACTGTAAAAGAGTTTTCCTAAAACTACAATCATTAAACTCAAGATGAAACTTGTCAAGTAGCTGAGTTCCACTTCCTTCTTTTTATCCCAGGAATATCCCTTGTATTTGTCCTAAGTGACCTTCCAACCTGCCCCTAAATTCCACCAGGGTCAGATGCTTGCAGCTTCTCACTTGAGAAGCTGTTAAAAAGCACTTTCGTGCTGTGTGTTAACCAACAATTTTATCCTTGTGGCTGAGTTCTGATCAAGCTTTAGAGACTGTCTCCCTTGGCACATCGAAGTCATTGGTGATCTATCAGGAAGAAGGCTGGGTTAGACTGTGGGCCCTGTGTCAGGGTGGCAGCCACCAGAACCAGGTGATGGCTGGAAGAGACCAGGTGTGCTGGGAGGCCCGTGGGAGAGCTCTGATGATAGTCTGTAAGGGCACTGGGTCAGAGCACAGTTCACTCTCTCCTAGTACAATTAACACTCAGCAGGAAGCAGTTAGGCTTATCTAAATAGAGAATGAAGGGGTGAGCAAATATAAAGGTGAAGACTACACGAATCCTTGCAGAGCTGACAGAAACACAACAAGGGGATTCTGTTTGACAAATAAAAACAGTACTGACCCTTATTAATCTGGAGAGTGTGACTTTCACTGTGACCCTGAGGACAGCAGGAGGCAAACAGACCAGAGGGCAACAATGAGCCCTGGAGTCCCGAAGGGGAACTCTCCTGCAGCTTTCAGGCTTCTGTGACCTTTTGCTACTTGTGGCTATTACTTCAAACTTTCTCTGCTTTTCTCAAGTACTAGAACTTTCCCATCTTACTCCATCACATGCATCAGATGCTTTTTCCCTCTACCTTACAGAAAAATCAGAAGCACTTAGAGTGAAGTATCTGCTAAAAAGCTTACAACCCACTTGACTCTCCTTCTTTCCTCTTGTTAAAATGCCTTATTGTTTTCTTCATAAAGTTAACACTCTTTTCTTCACAAGGGCTTCCCTGCATGGGTTTGACATCACCTTCCCTATGTCTGCATAACTGTGTAAAATTGTCCTTTTTGTATACTTACTCCTCCAGCCTTGGAACCTGCTCAAGTCTCTCTGCATTGAAAATACACACACACGCACACACACACACACACACACACACACACACACACACACACGACACTATGCCTCTCTCTCTCTGTCCCTCTCCCTCCCTCTCCTTCCCTCTCTTGCTCTCTCTCTCTCTTTCTAAACTTATCCCTCCAAATAGGATCCCAATTCTTCTTCTCTCCATTCAGATTAGAGTTGCCATGTATATTGTGCCCAAGGCTTGCTTCTGTATCATCAGTTCACACTCATCCTTAAACCTAGTGCCATTTTCATTTTATTGTTACTATGATGGAGTTTTGTCACTTATTATCTCCAGACACCACTGCATTCTTAATCTGAGTGAATAATCACAGGAGTACACATTATGTACTAACTTCCACTCTCGGAAACGTTTTCGTCTTTCTTGTCCTGTGACTCCCTATATTGTTCTCTTATTTTTGCTACATTGTTTTCACAGGAATTTTTAAGAGAAAACTTGAATGTGATATCCATAATGTTATCCAGTTGTTATTGTTCAATACAGTCTTACTGATAACCATTGAATGTTACTCTAGAATCCTTTCTCCCTCTGTCTCTTCCTCTCCCTCTCTTTGTCTCCCTATCTTTCTGTCTCCATCTCTCTCTGTCTTTCTCTTATCTCTATCTCTCTGCCTCTGTCTCTCTCTCTCTCTCTGTATCTTTTTTCTCTCTCTCTTTTTCAGCTCATTCCTTTTTCTAATAAGCAATCAGACAGAGGTCTACTGTCTAGAATATATAAAGAACTAAGATGTAACAGGGCCCTCAAATATAATTCAGAAATGAGCATCTGACATGAATACACACTTCTCAGAGGACGAAATTAAAGAAGCAAATAAATACATGAAAAAATGCTCCACATTGCTCATCATCTCTGAAATGCAAATAAAAACAACACTGAGATACCATCTCACTCCAGAAAGAATGGCTATCTTAAAGAAATCAGCCAACAACAATTGTTGAAGCGGTTGTGGGGAAAGGGAACACTTCTCCACTGCTGGTGGGAATGTAGACTGGTACAACCATTATGGAGGTCAGTGTGGAGACTCCTCAAAAGAGTAGGACTAGAAATCCCATTCAAGCTGGCTATCCCCGTACTGGCAATTTTCCCAAAGGATCTGAAAACATTGTATCATAGTGATATATGTGTACCTATGTTTATAGCAGCACAATTTGTGATAGCAAAATCTTGGAAACAACCAAGATGTCTATCACATGAGGAATGGTTGAAAAAGAAATGATAGCTCTATATAATGGAGTATTACTCAGCTGTTAAGGATGATAAATTTGAAGCATTTATACTGAAGTGGATGCCACTTGAACATATACTCATAAGTGAAATGAACCAGACACACATGTGCAAATATCGCATAGTCTCTCTAGTATAAGAAGCGAAAAGCAGAAATACAAATGGAAACATACAACAACAACTAAAATCAATTGAGTCACATAAGGCAAAGTGAATGACATATGCTGCAGGATACAAATCAGCATTTCTTCTGGATGGTTAACAACCTAAGTTCACAGATCAGAGTTGAAGAAATAGAAGAGCCACAAGGCCAACCAACATTTTGGCCCTAGCCTTTCAAGGTCAGTGAAGACTCAGGACATAGGAGAATCTATACGGCAACATTATGAAACTCAGTTGAGCTCCAAATTTTCTGAACAAGGAGATTATGGAGCCACAGAGGAAAGAGATTGAAGTTCTAAAGTGTGCCTGGGGAGAGTCACATGGAGAGAAAACTTTCTCTCAGGCTCTCTCTGAGAGCAAACTGGTCAAGCATTGGCCGTGGCTCATCCACATGGATGACACAGAGAAAGGATCTTCAGAATAATGTACAGGACTACAAGATAAACCCTGAGGGGACTTCACTGACCTCATAAGAAACATAAAGTACATGTGTTGGTATATAAGTCTTGCTCTATCGAGGTCTTAACCACCCAGCAGAAAAGTATAAAAATGAAGTATACATTGCAGGGCCATAATAATAAATTGAGCTGTAAATAGCTATGGTGGACAACTTCTTCGGATAACTCACTATTGCTGTGGAATGCTGGACTGTGTTGGATTGTGTTGTCGACTTCAAGCACCTATGTTAGTTGAATGACAATGGAGTGCCCAACTCTGACAGGTGTAGACAAAGGAAGGGGTATAGAAAGGAAGAATCATGATGTGTGTGTATGGACAGTACAGTTGGGATAGATAACACTGTGCTTCTACATAATTCTATGAGAGGCAAGATTTGCACTAATGGTGGTTGGACAGGACATTATATCACCTTCTAGTACTATGGACAACCACTAGAAAAATAACAAGGTAGAAAGTATTAATTATGGAATCTTTGATGTAATTCCAATATAAAAAATAAGATAGGCAAACATCTACACTCTCTTTATTTACTGATAAGAGACATATGGTATAATAATGTCTGTAAATGTAATACCATTTATGTACCTTCTATGATACCAGAACATTATGAAAACAGTTTTCAATGTATTAGTTTATCAAATCTATCTTGTCAAGGTATCTTAAAACTGTCTCATTGACATTTGTACTTCAATAAAACAAAAATTAAAAAAAAGAAAATACATGGGATTACAAATGGAAATTTGCAACCACTTTTAGTTGGATGATATTGCTTGTGGCTGCTTACCTCTCAAAATTCAGATGTTACATCTTCTGGAGGAAAATGTAGGTAAAAATCTTAAAGACAGTTGTAGGCAGAGGGTTGATGAACAAAACCTGAACTGCACAGGAAATACTTCAAAAAATTAACAACTGGGATCTCATCTTTTTGGTTATGCATTTCAACAAATGGAAAAAGTTATAACTGACTTCACCTCTGACAAAGGCCTTTTATCTAGAACATGTAAAGAATTAGAGAAAATCAGGACATTCAAATTCAAAGACCCAATCAAAAAATGGGCATCTGAGATGAATATACACTTTTACGATGAAGAAATGCAACGAACAAGTAAACATATGAAAACTGATCAACATTACTGGTCATTCAAGAAATGAAAATTGAAACAACACTGAGATTCCATCTCACCCCAGTAAGAATGGTTAAAATCAAGAAGGAAACCAATGACAAATGCTGGAGAAGTTGTGGGGAAAAAGAAAACCTCCTCCACTGTCTGTGGGAGTGCATACTGGTACAACCACTATGGTAAATCAGTGTGGAGATTCCTTAAAAACCAGAATTGGAGACTCCATTCAAGCCAGCTATTCCTCTTTAGGTGTTTTTCCAGAAGAACTGAAAACATCATACCACAGCGATATAAGTGTACCCATGGTTATAGCAGGGCAATTTGTCATAGTTAAATCCTGGAAAAAACCCAGATGCCCATCAACTGAGGAATGGATAAAGAAGATGTGGTATTTTTACACAATAGAGTATTATTCAGGGACAAAACAGGTTACACTTGAGGCTTTTGTCAATAAATTGATGCAACTAAAGAACATACTCTTAAGTGAAACACATCAGACCCACATGTGCAAACACTGCATTGTCTCCATAGTGTGAGAACCTGAAAGAGAAAAATGGAATCTTAATGGTAAAATAGAAACTGGGAAAAGGAAATGAACTTATTTAAGAGGAATTACTGAATTGATAAGGACAAGAGAGGCAATGGGGAAAAATAGATATGTCTATGTAGGGTGGATAGGAAAATTGTCCTGTGGATTTCTGCTGATCTATGGAAAGGAGAACATAATGCTTAATTTATTTGGTCTCCTTTTTTCAAATGTTTGTCTTTTTATGTTTTTAATTTGTATATATATATATATATATATTCTTCTAAATTTGTATGCATATATCTGGTAATATGAATAACTGTCAAAAGACATTATGCATTACAACATACAGTGTAAAATTCCTATTACTTTAAGTGAAATTCTGTATCCTTTCTTTTTTTTTTTTTTTTTTTGGCGGAACCAGGGATTGAACTCAGGCCCTTGCACTTGCAGGGTAAGCACTTGTTCTACTAAGCCATCTCCCTGGTCCCCTGTACCACTTCTAATTATTCTGTTTTAATACTATTTTGTACTCTCTTTATAAAATAAAAAAATTGAAAAACAACAAAATGAAGGTGTGTGGTCAGTTGTTATTTTTGTTTGTATTTATTTATTTTTTTTTTCAGTTGGCTCAGCCTGCCCTGGGGGGCGGTGGGGCCGGGGATTGAAACCATGGTCCCTCTGGTTGCCTAAGCTTGCCTAAGCAGGAGCTTTAGACTCTGAGCTGTCTCACCATTCCAGTGGTTATTTTTATGGAGGAGTCGTATGAATTTATGTTTGAAAATTAAGCCAAGTCCTCACACCTACCCATGATCTCATGCTATACACATTTTATTTGTGTATCCTGTTTATTTAGTTATATGTTTTTCTGTCTCCTCACACTAGGAAGAAGGGCCTTACAGACATCTGTTCTTGATTTCATTGTTGTCTCTGTTCTACACCTCAACAATACCTAATGTGCAGTAACTGCTTGATGGAGCATTTGTTGACTACTATCCCCATTAAGCAATGAAGTTATTTTCAATAGAAGCCGTGGCTTCAACAGTCAGCACATGTACCAAGACATGGCTGACACCTATATATTGATCCATTTCATGGCTCTGAGTTAACAAATCAAGTACCCATCATGCAATGAAAGGTCAGGAAAAGCAGTGGTTTGATGGGATATAATTATAGGGAAGGGTGTCCAGTAGAAATTGGCTGGAAGGCAGCAAAAACTTATTAAGATACTAAAGAAAGGAAACCTGTGTGTTGCAAGCACAGCAAGTTCAGCATATATCCATAACTTTGACATGGCAAAATGAGTTTTATCATTCAATACTAATTCACTTTTCAAAAATACCATTTTGAATCCATCCATAGAATCACCTGCTGCTTCATTCATATGTAGAGGGATACGTTGCTCTGTGACAGGTGTCTGACAACATGCTAATAGCCAAATCAATTCAAGGGACAATTCTAGGAATGTGTTCCCTTTCCTCTTCTGTCTCCACATTTCATATGAAAAATGTCTCTCTCCTGGGATATCACAATGGCAGTCCAGAAATGAATCCTCTTCTTTTGAGAGATACTAAGTGTAGAGGAAAAGAAAATTGCTTAGTTCCTTTATCTCCAAATTATTTGTAATAAAATCTGAAATCACACCACAAATCCTCTCATGTGGATGTCATAAATTAAGATGCATTGGTGTATCTTGTGCATCTGTTCCTTTCTCTGGCCCTTTGTCTTCTTCGAAGAGCACACCAGCCTCAATACCCAGCAGACAGCATTTACGCAAATGATGTCGTGGTCTATAGCATTAATATTCAGTGATTGTCTGTCATAGACACCTTACTGTACATCTGTTATGCAAATGTATGTTAATTCAGACTCCCTGACAGCTGCCTAGCTTCCCTCCCTAAAATGATATTTTCCATTTTGAAGTTTGCAATCTGTTCCCCAAAATGTTAATCCAACAATTAGCTGAAATTGCTAAACAGAAATTGTACATGTTCAGCCTAAAATAGAAGGTAGCATTTTAAAATAGATGATGAACTTTCTTCCCACATCATTTATTTTATATGTACTTCCATACAATGAAAACACTGATCTGTGCGCAGCTTGGCTGGAGACAAGGGTGTCCCTCACTGCCCAGTGTTTGGAATTTGAAAGCAAAAGAGATATTATCACTCTGGCATGCCAAGGGCTTTTTCCTCAATGGAACTTTTCATGATCTAAGGTATTTCTCTCCATGTCTGTAACTTCTGTTTTCCTAAAAAATAATTCATATCAAATATTAGGATATGAGCAATTGGCAACACAGAACATTTATAAAATGGTGAAGGATTGGGAGCAGGGATCTAAAAGCATCACATGACAGAACATAGGCATCATTCAGTATGAGTTTAGTGGCTGTGAAGTGAAGTATACTTTCATGTTTTCCATCTTTGTCCACCTTGAGGAGTAACTAAAGGGTCCTGAGTCAGTGATGGAAGAGCAGGATGGATGGGAAGCTAGGGGATGTGTGGGCAAAGTGGAAATTGCAGCTTCTGCACTCCTGGGGCTGCTTTTTGTCTGTTCTGCATGGATATCTGATATTTGGCCTTTTGAAATGTCCAACACTTAACTACAGCTCATGGATTTTGGGTTTTGCTCCTGTCCAGTAGTCCTTAGGAATCAGAATCTTCAAAAATATTTACAGATGGAATTCCTTTGCCACCTTAAAATTTCATTTCTAAAATAATGACGGTATGATTCAATATGATTCCAGGTTCTATACCAGTCCTTCATTTTTTGTGATACATTTTTTATTATTAATTAAACAATGTAGCTTAAAATATATTAAGGACAAGTTGATTGATACATGTTTACTGTATATATATATATATATATATATATATATATATATATATATATATATATATATGCTTGTGTTTAGATGTCAGCCTCAAAACCTCATGAGGGCATAGATGGGCCTTTATCAGATGTGGCTCGATCTCAAGTGTGTGATATAGGAATTGGTTCAGGGTTCAGTGCTAGGATCAAGGGCAGTAGGATTCAGGATGTGAGTGTTACGAACCTTGAGGAGCCTGGATAAGATGTAAGAAGTAGAAAGAGCTGTGGCTGGCCTTTTGCTGCTCTGCTGCCTTCAGCCTGAACTATCTCTCCTTTGCCATGCCATCTTGCCTTGGAGACAGCCAATTATTGGCTAATATTTCTACTAACTGTGAGCTAAATAATGTGTTTCATTGATTTCATTTAACATCATGATTTCAAGATCTAATAATTTTTCTACAAATGATTTGAATTCATTATTCATGCATGACTAAAACCCATATATATTTTTAAAATCTATTGTTCTGTTGGTGGACTTCTAGGCTGTTTTTATAGTCTAGCTATTGTAATTTGTGCTGCTATATCTTGAAAATCGGATAATCTCCACTAATGTTTGATAACTCTCTCAATGCCATGAAGATGACAAAAATAAACATGCATTAGGTTTTGGGATTTCTTTCAATTATCTTGAGATTCCAAGATTTTAGAAAGTATTATAAGCCATGCATTTACCCTCTTCATTCTAATAAAGTTGATATTATTCTCTTTCATTATTTATCTACAATTTCTTATTTAAATAGTATTATTTGAATTAGTTAATGTAACACATTTTTACATATTAGTCTGAAGAACAAAATGCAGCTTTATGTAAATTTATTTAGAAATTGTTTCTGTTTTTTTTTGTTTTTGTCTTAAAATTAGTGTGTATGAAAAACCTATTACCTGGCTAACTACAATGGCTAACTACATTGCAGTGTTTTATGCATGGAAACATGAACATAATGAAGTGGAATATTATTTTCCGTTTACATAGCAAGCAAGAAGGAGATATTTGAGCCTAGACTAGGTTTCTTGGGAGATTAAATACTAGGGATCTGGTTTCCCCATAGTTTCATTTTGGTTGTTTCTTCAAAGTGGAAGTTATCTTGGAAAATTGTTAAAAGCACCTCCTTCAATGAGGCTGCTAATGGATTTCCTCGTGTGCTGTCTTCCCTCCTTGTTGCATGCCTGCTTTGCTTGCCTTGGTGCAGTCCAAGGACAACCAGTTACAACCACCAGGTTCCGAGTATGAAATGAGTGATAGTGGCCAGCCTTGCTGGCTTAGCTCCCTCTGTCCTCCCTTTCTGCACAGACCTCAGCAAGAGCACACACCCATGTGCTCTGCCCTCTGCCTTGGCACTGGCCATGGTGTTGTCCTGGATGACCCTGAGCCACAAGCCACATTCTCTTCAAGGAAGCAAGAGTACAGCACAGCTGTGAAACACCTGTGGATTTCTTTCTCCTGGGCTATGCATGGCTTCATCATGCTTCACTCAAAGCAATGTGGTTAAAAGAGGTAGTAAGCTTACAATTCACCCCAAAATTACTGGCTAAAATTTAGTCAAATGCTTGAACATTGGGCACTCCAGGTCTAGGGCTAGTGGATAGCAATTCTTCATTCTTTCATTTCTGTATTTGGAAAAAAGAACCATAATTCCTAACTTAAATTAATTGTTGTGAATTTTCCATGAAAAAATGCAACTGAGTTCCATTTGACCAAGCTATTCCTTTTCTAGACCTCTTCCTAAAAGCGATAAATACCCCCACATTATAATGATACACGTATACCCATGTTTCTAGAAGCATAGCTCATAATAGCTACATCCTGGAAGTTGCTTTCATGTCCACCAATGGGTAAGAACTTATGGCATTTACATATAAATACTACTTCATCATAAAGAAGGACACATTTGAATCATTTGTAGGAAAATGACCTTGAGTGTATACTGTTGTGAGATAAATCAGACACTTGCATGGTTTCCCTTACATGAGAAACCTAGAATATAAAGGATAATGCAAAAGAAAGCTAGTAGGAATTCTAAAAATAGGTTTTTTGCAATCAGGAGAGCTAAGACTTGGAAGTGGAAGGGAGGGAGGGAAAGGAGATGAATAGGATTGAGAACAGGATTAAGACGTGTTGTGTTAATGTCACATACTCAGAAAGAATACAATCATTTTGAGCTACAAACAGTACAAATAAAAATAATAAGACTTAAAAGTAACAAAAAGAAAATATCTTCCCCCAAAATATAAAATGAAGCCAATCACAGGGACACAAGCCTATAATGACAGTACCGGGTAGGCTGAGGTGAGAGGACTGCCTAGCATTCAAGCTCAGTCTGGGCTACATAATGAGTCATGTGTAGAGAAAGAGGAGCACATAGTTTATCTGAAGCTTCCAATCACATACATATCTATGCACATACATGTATAAATATGAATATATAGAACTGGCCAAAAATGTATACAGACTTCAGCAGTTTACAGTAGTAGAAAATGTCTGGAAGCTCATGGCCAGTATATGGAACATCTGTTATAATTGTAAAGAGGGGTAACTTGTATTAATCTTAGGATGTCACAATAAATTTAGTACCAAACTATTTATGTGCTACGTTTTTTAAACACACACACACACACACACACACACACACACACACACACACATATAT
>PVKA01019022.1:0-35139 GCA_004027165.1 Ctenomys sociabilis | reverse complement strand
GTAGCGCATTACCAATTTCCAGGTAATTTAAAGATTATTTTGGGAAGTGCTGTACTTAAAGGTGAGACTTTAGAAAGATTTATATTAGAGATGTAAATAGTTTTTGTGGGTGGGTTAAAAAAGAGTCAAGTAAGTCATGGAGAAATTGACTGGCAGAATAGATGCCATATAATCTTTGGAAATTGAACCACAGCATGAAATGCAGATCCTAGCTATTGGGCCACATTGCATGGTGGTGGCACACTGTGTGCTGATACCTTTAATTTCTTAGACTGTAGGTCTGTATTCATAGAAGAACACAACAGTGTCTGCTCTGTTCTTACAGAGGTTAGCTATTGGGCTTTTGGTATGTTGTCAACAGCATTCCTAGCAACATTTCTAAGGTGGGGCACTTTGAATCTGGAAATGACCTTTCGTTTGTGTGAGCTGAAGTAGATAATCAAGAATACAACTTGTAAGGTTCAGTTACAGGTTCTGAAGTTTGGTGTGAAGCTCAGCATTTATCCTTGTCCTATAATTGACACTTTTAGAGCAGAGTTATAAAGAATAGTGTGAGAAAAGGAACTATACCAAGATAAATGGAATTGTGAAGCTTATGGAGTACATAAATCTGAAAGGTATACAGGAAAAGGGGAGATTTTTCCCTGCTTGACATTTGCCTTCATATGTATTTCTCAGCCATAATTTCTCAAACTTGCTATCCTTTTTTTCCTTTAAGCCAGTGATGGTAAACCTGTTCTTGCTTTCAGTGATAACAGCCAGCTGTGGCATGCATGTCTTAAGTTCACCTCCACTGCTGAGCATTACTATTCTTCCAGTTGTTATGGCTCAGAACTTTTGACTCATTCATTTTGTTTTTTATTCTTCACAAACCCATCTGATCAGTAAATTGGGTATCTTGCTGTTTACTTCACTTTGTTCATCTCACCTAGTTCAGATCTTCATCTCTGTTATAGCAGTAAGTTCATGGTTAGTACTCTTTCTGTATTTCATACTACATGCTGATGGTATAATTGTTATTCATTGAACTAATTTTCATTAAATGCTTCAAATACTAGGCCAGATATACATCTTGTCCTCTGTAGACATGTGGTCGAGTTGGGAAGGCCATCAACTAATGAATACCCCATGTGAGTATGAGCTGAAACAGTGTGAGAGAAAAGAACTTGATCCTTAGAAGAATATATAAAAAGAAACCCAGCATGGATTTTAAAATTACAAATTTGTTTGTTGAGACAGGGTCTCTCTAGGTAGTTCAGACTGGTGTTGAACTCACTATGTATCCTATACTGGCCCCAAACTCGTGGTACTTCTCCTGCCTCAGCCTCCTGAGTGCTTGCACTACAATGGCTGGTATAAAAATTATAATTTTGAGCATTTCCTTTCTTACTAAAAAAACCATTAATGACTCTCATTGGCAACATCACAGAGTGTTTTTTGTCCTAACCAAACTTGACCTTCCTAAGCCCTGATTCATGTATTTTTCACTCCATTTATATCTTTCTACAACTATTCCTCCAATTTAGCCTGTATTTTCATCAGTGTATCTGAAGGTTTGTTTCATTTCTGCTGCTCTTAGAATGCCCTTTCTTGTTTCTCAGCTCCCTATTCCTTCGATGGAGCAAAGAAATATTAGCTTCTTGTTGAAGCCTTCCATACCCCCACTTCATCTATGTCTTTAATTCATCTCATCACTCTATCTCTTTTGGTTAGGAGCTCAATGATAGCACTTTATTACATATTATCATAATAGTTTATGAATGTTTCTTCTTCCCTTGTCTAAATTCCATAAGAGACTTTGTCTTTTCTGTTCCTGTTTCCCATACCTCCTAGCTCCATGCTTTGAAAATAGCTTATGCTTAATTAATGCTTGATGAACTGAATTAGAATTTGATTTTTTTAAGGGGAAACTTCTTGTGATTTTTTTTGTGATTATTCTCATACTCTTTTTTTTTTTTTTTTATGTATATAGTATGAGGTCTACAGGGTCTCACTACATAGATCAGACTTCTAGTGATTCTCCTGTTTTCAGCCTCCCAAGCACTGGGATTACAGGCATGTGCCACCACACCCAGTCTCAATTGCAGCCTCAATGTGCCCTGGGAGTGGGCTGGCATGGCACAATGGGGATCAAACCCCAGCCACTACCCTCTGCCTAAGCAGGTACTTTAATCCACTGAGCTACTTAGCCAGCCCCTTCATACTCCTTTTAAGATAAATTCTATTCAACAATTTTACCCCACATTAAATAAACTAGGATGAAGCAGATTGTGAAAGCCTTGAGAAATCCTTCAGAGGACAAGTTGTGTTACCTTTACTGCTTATAGCAGTACTATGGTTCCAGAGAGATGGAAGACTTGAAGGCAGGGCCTGGGGTGCATATAGGCACAGGCAAAATTGATTGGTCAGCCCATCTTAGAGGTGCACTCCTATGATCCCAGCACTTGGGAGGCTAAGGCAGGAGAATCTCTGCTAGTTTGAGGTCACCTGGACTGCAGAGCGAGCCCCTTTCTCCCCCAAAAAGATTTATTGATCACAGGAAACAGATTGGTTCTGTTAGAATAGAGGCATGATTGGGCCCTCTGAGTATTGTTGACTTCCAGGAGGCCATTTTAGTTTTTCTTACTTTTCATTCCAAAAACATATTTTTTTTATACCTATTATCTGTGAGATTCTATTCTAGGCACAGAACTTAATCTTTTTTGTTTGTTTGTTTTTGGGTTTTTTGGTGGAACTGGGGATTGAACTCAGGCCCTTGTGCTTGCCAGGGAAGCACTTATTCTTCTGAGCCATCTCCCCGGCCCCTGAAGTTAGTCACTGAATAAAAACAAACAAACAAACAAAAAAAAACTACATGAATTGTGTCCATTAGTAGGAGATAGAAACAATAAATATATCTCAGTAAGGGATCAGTGATGTAGGGGAAACTTGAGAGTAAGGGAGAATTGAGAAAAACGAGAAGGAAAGTTTAGGAAAAGGAGTGGGGAGTGTGGTTCTTAAGGTGGTTAGTGCTAGTATGTCACTGGGCTGCTGGGCACTCGCCTGATTTTTAACCAGCAGAAAGAGAGCCAGTGTCTGCAGTTGTTCCAGAGTCCAGCTGACAGCGGGGAAATAGCTACTCGTGTTGTGTTCTTTTCTTCTGGCTGCTACTTTGGCTGGCATTCCTGGAAGTTAATCAGGGTGAAAACTGCAGTCAGTTGTGTCTGGAAGACACCAGGGGTGGAACTGGAGGCCTTATAACCAGTTCCCTGAGGGGTGGGATTTACTCTTCTGCTGATTGGGCTTGGGTGCCTGGAGTATCAGGGATGACTTAGGCCTCTGAATTTTCTCATTCCTCAGAGGAAAAATCCCCAAGTCATGATTCCCTCTTTTAAGGTGAAGCCTCAGCAACTTTGTCTCGGGTAGCTCTTTAAGATTTCAGAGTGTACGCTGTGCTCCCAGCTTTAGGCTTGTGATAACTTTGATTTCCTCTCTATACATGGTGTTAAGTTTTAGAAGTCTCTAATTCTAGTTGACAAGCCTGAGAATGAAGATGTTACCTGATGTCTGGATGTTCTGCTTGACTTGTGTATGTAGATGTTCTTTAATTTCCTTATTTGCCCTTTCCTAACCCTTTTACCTCATTTTTCCTATTGTGTCTTCCCTATATATCCATACATGAAACTGATAGGAAACAGTTGCTTGGGCCAGTCATTCTTTTACTACTTAGAAACCAAAGTTTCTTCCTCATATACAGGAGATGAAACATCTCATTTCTTTCCTTGGGTTATAAGGGGTGCAGCTTGTAGCTTCAAGCCCTCAGCCTGTTACTCTGATGTCATCTGAGGTACCGGATATGTTGGGGCCTGTCTTCTAATGCTAGTGTGTTTAATTATTTATACCACTGGATTTTGCATTTGTAGTTCACAAGAAGGTCCATTAACCATTTTGTAGAAATGTGATCCTTGCAATATATAACTCCAGAATTGGGGAAAAAAATTTTTTTTCAGTCCTGGGGGATAAAACCCAGGTTTTGTGTATATTTAGGTCAGCACTCTTTTACCACTGCACTTAATAAACTTATATCTGTGCTAAGAGAAATCTCCTACTTTTAGGCAACCTTTGAGTGCTAATGTTGAGGAGCATATGAGGTTGAAGTCACATAGTTTTGCCACAATAACTTATTACTATTGTGGTTTGGGGGTGGTACTAGGGGTTGAATCCCCAAGCCTTTGAGATAGGATCTTGCTGAATTGCTAAATTGCCCAGGTTGGGCTTGATGAAATCCTCTTGCTTCAGCCTCCCAGAGTGCTAGAATTACAGATGTGAGCTACCATGTTCAGTTTGTTATTGTAATCTTTCAAGCCAAGAAGGACATACTTTTTTCTTCAGTGACTAATTCACATATATGTTGTTTTTTCTAGTAGTTGAAAGGTATCAGTGCAACCCAAGTTATATTACTTTCATTAGTTAAGAGTTTATTTCTTTATGTTTTTTTTAATGAGTAGAATAGATTTATTGGGGAAAAGAAAGCTCCTGTCTGAAAGAAGGACAGGAGGGGGAACCCCAATCAGGTGGTCCCTATAGTTAAGAGTTTAAACATAGGTTTTTTAAAAAAATTTTAAGGAGAGTACAAATTAGAATTAAAACAAAAAATTACAAGTGATATAGAATTTCACTTAACAGAGTAATATGAATGAATTATTATGAAATTCGTAACTTGGTTTATTACTGTTTTCTTTAAAATTTTTTCTTTTTGGTTACTGAGAATTGAACTCAGACCTGTGCTTGCCAGGTGGGTAGGTACATGTTGCATCTCTGAGCTGTATCCCCAGCCTACTACTTCGTAGTAGTGTTTCTGTAGTTTTTATTTTTTAATGTATTTTAGTACAAGGTCTTATAGCGTCTCACTACACAGATCCGACTCATAGTGATCCTCCTGTTTTCAGCCTCCTAAGCGCTGAGATTACAGGCATGGGCCACCACATCTAGTCTTAGTTGCCCTCTGAGGGCGTCCTGGGAGCAGGACCAGGATGGCATGCCTGGGATCAAACCCCGGTTGCTGTGCTTGCCTACGCAGGCACTTTAGTTGGCTGAGCTATCAGGCCGGTCCTTGTAGTTTATATTTGTGCCCCCTTCTGGTCCTAACAAAGCTACAAATCCAAGTGTTGTGAGTTTTTTTTGTTTTTTTTTTAACTAGGGATTGAACTCAGGCCCTTGTGCTTGCCAGGGAAGCTTATTCCACTGAGCCATCCCTCCAGCTCTTAGATGAGTTCTGTAACTTTGTCTGACTGGGCATGACTGGGCATTGTCTGGCCGTATTCTCTTTATGTGAAACCTTTTCACAAGAAGGAAACTCAGTTTTAGCAAGGTCATACTTGACCTTGGACAAATGACATAATGGTGAAGTGACATTTTCTTTCAAAACCAAATTAATATGCTAAACCTGATTGTGTGATCTTAAACAATAGATTTACTTAAACAGTTACCAGAGTAAACACTACTAGTGTTGTCTGTCTGTCTGTCTGTCTGTCTTTTCTTTTCTTTCTTTCTTTGGCAGAACCAGGAATTGAACTCAGGCCATTGCCAGGGAAGTGCTTATGCCATTGAGCCATCTCCCCGGCCCCTTTATTTTTCTTTCCTTATAAAATTCCTCTTTTTTCTAGACAGGCAAAATAATGTCATCATGATGTTATTCACACCTCAGATCCTTGATGGAAGAGACTGACCAGTGAGGTGTAGTATTGCTAGGCTTTGTACTTCATTGGAATGATACCAAGATAGCAAAGGGTTACATTTTTAAAAATTTATTATTTTAGAAATTTATGTATCTTGTACAGGGTCTCACTGTGCAGCTTGGGCTCTGCGCCACCACACCCATTCTCAATCTCTGTCTCAAGCACTCCCTTGGGGGCGGGGCCAGCATGGCAAGTTGGGGATCAAACCCTGGCCTCTGCTATCTGCCTAAGCAGACAGACATGTTAGTCCGCTGAGCTATCTGGCCAACCCTGGAATGGTTTTGACTAATGTAAATTGAATTACCTACATTTGCCTTACATTTTAGAACTATAATGCACCGGGCTGGGGAGATAGCTTGGCAGCATAGCACTTGCCTGGCAAGTTCAGGAAGTACAAAGCACAGAACCTAAGTTTTACCCTGAGGAACAAACAAGAATTGATACAGCATTCCTTAGATTCAGTCCTTAGCACTGGTGGAGTAGGCTTGGGAGAGAATGCAATGCCTTGGTACAGGTAATACTGGGTCAAGGCAGTGACAAAGTATTAATAATTATATGTGGAAAGAACTGTTACCAGTAAACGTTTTTTAGTTTGAAAAGACTCCTGGCAAGATCTGGCCAAAGGCAACTTCCCTTTCTATAGTCACTTTTTTTAGTTGTAAAAACCATAAAGTGACCGGGCCTGGTGACACTCTCCTATAATCTCAGCACTCGGGAGATTGAAGTAGGAGGATTGCTGTAAATTCAAGGCCAGCCTGAACAGCATAATGAGACCCTGTTTTAAAAAAAAACAACGAAAAAAAGACATAAAGCTCTGAAAACTAATTTTTAAGAAAAGAAAGGTGGGCACAAATCTGACTTTACCTAGTAGGAAGCTATTTATAATCTTTTTAATATTTCAAGTATGTATTTTTATTTAGAAATATATAATGAATTTGATTTCAAAGTGTCATTGTAGTTTTAACTAAGAGTGTTAGACTATATATGATATACTAATTATCTCATATTTTGCTTTTGGTATTTTATTTTGGTTTTGAGATAGGATTTCCTACTGGGCCCTTGCTGAGCCAGGCTGGCCTCAAATTTGCACTCTTCCTGTCCCAAGCTCCCAAGCAGTGGGATTAGAGGCTCTGGGAAATATAGTGATTTGCTGTGCCTAGGTTGTTGCACTCTAAGGAAAGTAGAGCAAATGGAATTTTTCTAGATCCTCACTGGCTCTTGTTCTTGGGCTTTCTGTTCCCACAGGGTGCTGCTTCTAAAGACCACCTTGATGAGTTCTGTATGAAAGTTTACAAAATAAACCTCATTTTACTTGACATTTAATAAATATTCTACCAGTGTGAAATATTCAGATTTTCCTGTGACATTAAATTCTTCCAGGAGGGCCGGGCAGATGGCTCAGTAGAATAAATGCTTCCCTTGCAAGAGTAAGGGTTTGAGTTCAATCCCCAGTTCCACACACACAAAAAAAAGAATCTTCCAGGAATTTTGGCTCTCATATTGTTCAGATAATACCTTGAGAAGTAGCTTGACTGTGCAAATGAGATTATAAATAGATAAGCTTTATCATGGACAAGAGTTGTGTTTAAAAATATATGGGAAGTCTAAACCATGTTCCATAGGATGAGTAACTTCTGGCTAACAATTGCAGCCCTAAGCTGGGCGTGGTGGCGCATACCTGTAATCCCAGCACTCGGGAGGCTGAGACAGGAGGATTGTTGTGATTTCGAGACCAGCCTGAGCTACAAAGTGAGCTTAAGGCCAGCCTGAACTGCATAGTGAGACCCTGTCTCAGAAAGACAAAAAAAAAATAAATAAATAAAAAAATAAAAAAATAAATAAAATTGCAGCCCTAAAGGAAAGTAGGAATCTTAGTAAGCTATTTCTAGAAAAAATTATCTCAGTATGCTGCCAGAGAAATGCTGGCCACCGTTAGACTTAAAACTAAAAAACAAACAAACAAAAACCTCTTCCCTAATATTTATGTTGCTGTGTTTTCTGGTGGCCCCAAGAAATAGATGCCACAGCTGGTGCTCAAAGATGGGAAAACCTTAATGAAGATATTTAGAATAATCTGTAGCTTTGTGTTTTTTTACCCATTTGGGATGCTGGGATATCATAGGGCCTCATGCATACTAGGCAAGTACTCTATTACTGAGCCACCCCCAATTCCTTGGCTCTTTTTGTATATGTGTGAGAGAGTAGGAGAAGATTGGGATTAAACCCAGAGCCTTCACACTAACTAAATCTTCAGCTGTACTCTTCTCCAAACTCTCCTTAAATTTTGAGATAGGATCTCACTAAATTGCCCAATCTGGGCTCAAATTTGGGATCTTTCTACCTCAGCCTCCCAGAATGCTGGAATCACAGACATGTACCATTAAACCTGGCTCGAAGATTCTTTGTCTTCATTTTTAAATTTTAAGCCAGGGTGTCACAAGTAGCTCAGGCTGTCCTTCAGCTTCTGATTATCCTACTTCAGTCCTCAAAATGTTGGATTACAATGGTGCTTCATCACTTTATTATTTTTTGGTGCAGTACTCTACTATTTTAATGTCATTGATTATTTCAGTTTTTGTTTAGTAATATCTATAGCGGTAATTAAAATTTTCGGGTTCTGAATTGTAAATTTCACAGTATAGGTCGATTTGGAACCCCTTCTGTCTCCCAGGAGCTATTCCTATTCGCCATTCTTTTTTTTTGCAGTACAAGAAACTGAACTCAGGACCTTATACTTGCCAGGCAAGCACTTATTCCACTGAGCTATCTCCCCAGCCCTTGCCATTCCTTTTTCCCAGTAAATTTTCCTACTCTTAAAAAAGAGACCAAATTCACAATATGATCACATACTGAAAAATCTATATTTAGTTTTTATTTACCTTTTCCTTTTCCTGTCTTTGTTTCTCATCCTTACCCTCTCCTCCTTCTTGTCACCCCTCTGAATATCTTAATCTGTAAAATATGATGGCATGAATGTCGTAAATAGAATAGCATTACACAGAAGGCTACTCCAAGAGGCTAAGGATATAGCTCAGTGGTAGTGTGTTTGCCTAGCATGCACATGGCCTTTGATTTAATCCCTAATCCTGAAAATTAATAAATATAATGCAATTTTAAGACCAGGACCATGATCTAGTAAATGTGTTCTCTTGCTTGTAGTTAATTATTCTTTCATTTAGAAAAATAAGTATGCCATACATATAGAAAAGAGTAGTAAGGCCAGGTGTGGTGGTGTACAACTGTAATCCCATCACTCCAGAGGCTGAGGCAGGAGGATCCTCATAAGGTCAAGGCCAGCCAGAAATGCATACAGAAACCCTGTCTCAAAAAAAAGAAAAAAAAAAAGTGTGGTATTAATCTTCTCTGCAACTCAGTTTTTACTTATTTCTACAACAATGTAAGCATCCAGGTCCAGACATCCATGTCCATTTCCAGCAAGGTTCCCTCATGCTCTTCCCAACTAGGACTCTCCTTCCAGACATGTCCCCTTTCCAAAACCTCTTTTGCTACCTTTGATTTATAGATATGTAGTGTGAAAGTGGATGACTTTTGTCTGATAGAACATTGTACATTTAGGTAGATATAGTCCTGATTTCTGATGCTGAACTTACAATTTTTCAACTTTGTCAGTGTGTGAAGGTGATTCACATTCAGCAGAAACCATACCAGATTGTGAATTTTGCCACTCTGGGGCTGCTGTTGTGTGTATCAGGTAGGCAGCCGCAGCTTCCAGTCCACCAAACAATCACAAGGGCAAATGCCAATGCTCTGTGTTTTGTGTCTTGAACTTACGGAGTTCATTTGGTAACTTGGGCATATAAAATGCATTTTGGACTGCAGAACTATTTTGTGGGGGGGGACAGGAGAAGCGGGGTTTGAACTCAGGCCCTTGAGCTTACCAGGTAAGTGCTTATTCTACCAAGCCATCTTGCCAGTCCCCAGACTGAAGAACTTTTTTGATACAAGTTTATCAGGATGTAACTCAATAAATCAAGGAGCATTTGTATATGGGGACTCCCAGGAGTTAGTTTTATTTAAAACATCTGGTTTATATACTGTTTTGGAAGTGTCTATGCAGGTGAAGCTGGAAGCTAAGACAAGTAGGCTTTTCTTTTTTTCTTTTTCTTTTTGAAATAGGGTTTCACTGTTCAGGCTGGTCTTGAACTCACCTAGTAGCCCAAGCTGACCTCGAACTCGCAATGATCCTCCTGCCTCAGCCTCCCAAGTGCTGGGATCCTAGGCATGTATCACACCTGGCTTAGCAGTTAGATATTTTAAGAAATATGAGGAACTATTTTGTTTTTTAACCTGTCTAGACTTTTTTTCAGGTACTGGGGATATAACCCAGCCAGAGTTCTTGTTCTGAGGTACATCCCCTAATCCTTTTTTTTTTTTTTTTTGAGACAGAGTGTAAGTTAGTAAATTGGCCAGGCTGGATATTAATTTGTGATCTTTCCACCTCGGCCTCCCAGAGTGCTGGGATTACATGTGTATGCTCTCACATCAGAGCAGTGGTGGCAAACTGGCCCATGTGCTGCAGCCAGCTGGGTGTTATTAAAATCTCTTAAAGGTTTGCCATCACTAGCCTAGACTCTTAATGAATTCTACATTTCTTTATTGTGGAGAGGGGAATACACACTCACATATTTGAAGACTGATTGGTAATCGAGACCGTTTATAACTAGTGACAAATCAAGCTGAAGTTAGATTGGAGAAGAAATATCCCATTAGGGCACTGTTAAGATTCTGCTCATTGCAAAAATTTATTGACTGAAATATTCATTGAAAGGAGACTGTAATCAAGTGCTTTGCTCTTCAATGGTGAACAAGACTTGGGGCCTTCAGATTGCTTGCAGCCTGGTGGAAGAAACAGTTGTTAATCACATAAAAGGGGAGGAATGACAAGTTATGCTAAGAGACTGACTTTCCGGGAAAACCATGAGGCAAAAAGATGCTGGGGGCAGGGAACAGAGTGTGGCTGTGAGACAAAGCTGGAGAAGTAGACAGAGTTATTCGGGTAAGGATGTGCATGGCTGGACTGACTGCACACCGTCAGTCAGTAAGGGCAGTTTTCCTTATCCCTCTCCCTGTATTTGCTGAAAGGTGCTTTTTAACCTATGAGCCGTGCTTTAGAGATGAGAAGATTAAAATGCAGAAAAGTTAGTGTGCTCATAGTAGATTACAGCCAGGGCTCGTTTCTCAGATCTCTTGGCTCTTAGCTGTTTTCCACAGTTCACTTTTTTCTTGATAATTTTGCGTTGCTAGGAAGTTTACCTTCAGCAATAAGAGTTAATTATAAAGGGCTGTATGGTCCTCAGGTATGAGAGGAGGAGAGATGGCAGAGCTTTTCTGATTGTTTTAGATAATCTTTATCTTTTACTTCTTGGCCTATTTACACACAGGTGTTGGTAAGGGTTTTCTGTGTTGGATTAGTTTCACTTAAGTGAACCTCTACAGTGCTGTTGAGTCATATTCATTATGTTATTTAACTGCTTTGGGATATATATGCTGGCACGGACCAGTGTTGACAAACACAGGATCTAAACCTAAGCTCTGTCAAATATAATTTTCCTGATATAATTTTCCTGGTGGAAGTATCCATTACTTATGGGTCAGGCTTCACAGTCTGTCTGAGAATGGCAGCCTGTAAGGACCATAAAAGTACTCATGAGCTGCAGAATATAGAGGCTTAAAGACAGAGGTGCTATAATTGTATTCTTCTGTTCTTAAATGACCCATAGTCACATGAGCTCTGTTGAATTGGATGTCTCTAAGCACTAAGTCTGTTCCTTGATTTCCATTGGAGATGTGGGCTGAGAGCCTTGGTGCTTGAGAAAATGACACAGTTCCTTTGTTACAGTAATTAATGTAGTAAATTAAGGAAGAGGCCCAAAGGGAAGTTGTTTCTTGTTAGAGCCCTAGTTGAAAATTCAGTTGACTAGTGAGCTCCCATGAAGTGTGGCAGGTGGAGAGGGACATGCCAGTTTTTCCAGCTGCAAACGCTCAGAGTCATTGAAGATGGTTTACATGTTGTATTGCTGTCACCTGAGCTTAGCTAAGTATGGTGATTTCAAGAAAGCAGCCGGAATGCAGAGATGATATAATGTGGTTCCCTTCTCAACAACTTTGATATTTTCCATTGGTACGTTGATAGTCCCTGGAGTATTAACCCCTGTTGAACGACCCGTACTTTAGATTTGAAGACTTGTGTCTGTGGGTCAGCAGTGTAGTTGGTTGGAACCCTTGATAAGAGAGGTAATTCAGATGTTAAAACAATGAACATTGATAGCAATAGAATGCTTACCTAGCATGCATGGGACTCTGGGTGTAATTCTCTGTACTAAAAGAGAAAGGGGAAAAAAAAATGAGTCTGAGACTAGTCCATTGGTTCTGAAAGGGTTTTTGTTTTTGTTTTCTGCTGGGAGTTGAAATGAGGGCCTTCCTTATGCATAATAGGTGAGTGCTAAGCTGGGCGTGGTGGCACACACCTGTAATCCCAGCACTTGGGAGGTTAAGGAAGGAGGGTTTTGTGAGTTTGAAACCAGTCTGGGCTACAAAGTGAGCTCAAGGCCAGCCAGAACTACACAGCAAGACCCTGTCCCAAAGAGAACAAAAAACTCCACATTAAATAAATAAATATTCAACCCCCAGTCCAATAAATAAATAAATAAATAGTGAGTGCTCTTTCACTGAACTGAGCATAAACAAACACACAGTCTGAGAGGGTTTTGCTTTTGTTTTTGTTTTTTTGTGACTGGCTCAGCCCATCCTGGGGGCAGGGCTGGCATGGCATGTGGTGCTGGGGATCAAATCAAGGTCCTGCATGCTTGCCTAAGCACATGCTTTAAATCGCCGAGCTATCTCACTAGCCTCTTGAGAGATTTTTTTTGAAGTAAGATAGAGATTTTACTCTATCTTAAACTACTACCAAAATTAGTAGTTTAATAAGAAAACCCTGACACTGATTACTTCTTGCTACTGTAGATGGTGCGTAAAGGGTATAACTATGAATCAGTCCTGCTCAAGTTCAGATGCAAGAACTTTGTAAGAACATATGGGTGATCTTTTATATTTTAATTGTTTTGCGTATTTTAGTTTTGGATCCTCATACTATGCTTAGGGTTCAGTGGATTCTCTGTCCCTTTTATGACACAAAATTAATATTTAATGAAGCAATTTGTCTGGTGTCAATGGAAATTTGAGTCCATAAACCACATCTTCTTCTAGGTACATCACTCTGCTGGGGATGTGGCTGAGTAATAGAGCAATAACCTAGAGTTTATAAGGCCCTGATTCAATCTCCAGCACTGTAATAACAACAGCAAAAACACTTTAAGTTCTGTCTTCTTTGTATTCTACCATATTAACTGTTCTAGAACTGAGTATAGCACGTTTTTTTCCTGTGAAATGCAGCTTTGGAGGGGTATACTTGACCAGACAGCCCTATCATTCATACTTTATGTGTATGACCTACGTTCTTCCAACAGATTATATACACTTCAACACAACTGTCACTTGCTCAGGCTACAGCATAAAAGAAGATTCATAAAAAAAGAATCATCCAAAACCCATGGGAGGGTGAAGAAGAGATAATTCATTGTAGGATGGCATTGGACATTGTATTTACTGCTTAGAATGGATTATTTCTGGGCAGTCACCAGTTAAAGGAAGCCACAGTCATTGAAACTCTGTAGAATAGTTACGTAGTCCCAACTGGGAGGAAAGACAAGTGCTGTTCTTTTTATGTTTGGATGTAATAGGGTTCTCTTGCTGTTTTGGGGATAGAGACTTCATATGAAAACCCCATTCTCATTCTTAGCCTTCTTGAGAAGAGGCCTTACTTATTTCTGAAGTAGATGAGTGGTGTGGTCTATAAAGCCCTTGAAAAGCAATTAAAGCTTTAAAATTGTGACTTAAATTGTACCACTCTGTGGGCTTGGAGTCTAAGAGCTGTTCCAAACAAGAAACTGGGATCTGGACTTTGGTTGTTAGGATGTCCTACTTTAGAGCATGAAAGCTTTGGATGGCTATAGGATAAGGAGTGAATGTCATGAGGGGTCTTGGTGCCTTACCCATATCCATGCATAGAAGGGTTTCTTACTGATGAAGTACAGGAAAGAAAGTGCAGATAGCCCTGAAAGTCATGGTGGGAAAGTGATTCCAGAGTCTTGTGAGTGGCCGTGCTAAGTAGAGAAGTGGGATACAGTTAGGCAGCAGCAGAAGATGAAATTGTTCACAGAAATGCTTGCAAATTGTGAATGCCTTGTGTTCTCTGTAAGGCATTGGTTATCCATATTCTGCACTTTTTGAGCTATAGAAGCAAGAGGTCAGTGCTTTTCATTTCCAGCTAGCATGTTAGTTATCCCACCTCCTAGGGTAAAACATCTCTGCAGTGACCTGTCAGAGAGTTGATTATTAGCTGTATAAAGCCAGAGCTGCTGTAGGGAGCAATGGGAAGTGGTCTTGCTGCTGTAGTCAGGCTGATTAAAGAAAGAATCCATGGTGATTTTACAGTACATCTTTTGAAATGCACCACCACAGTGACCACAAAGCTTTCAGAGCTGAAAAGTCTGGGTTACTGAAAAATCATTTGGTCAAAAAGTATTATTTATGCTAATTATTCAAAACAAGAGAATAGGAGCTCTCTAAAAGAACATTAGAACCACCAAAAATCAGTCCTTAAGATATGTTTTTATTTTCATTCTAGTCATTCAGAAATTCCAAGTAGTTTTCTGGTAGGGAAATAATCTTTTGATAGGTATATCAATGTAATTACAGGTTTTAAAAAGGCCTTGAGCTTGTCCAGGCGAACCTTCACAGAGAGTAAACATTTAGTCATTTATGTATTTACTTGACAGGTGAGTTTGCTTTTTCTGCTTACATGCTTTCAGTGAGAGACATGGTTTTCTTAAACATTTGTGGGTCATTATTGGAGATTTAGTTGATTAATTATTTTATTTTTGTTTTTTAGCTGATTACTTTTTTCTGAGTTAAATTTCTTTTCATAACTTACTAATCCTTCTATCCTCAGCATCACAGAATAACTTTCTCTTTTTCACACTGTAATCATCATATATTTGAAGCTAACCAGCCCTTCTCCCTTCAGAGTTGCCCTTTCTAGGCTAATGAAACCACTAAAGGGCCAGGGAGATAGCTCAATAGAATAAGCACTTGCCTGGCAAGCACAAGGGTCTGAGTTCAATCCCCACAAAAAAAAAATAATAAGTAAAAATGAACACCGATCAACAGATGTTCTTTTTATCTTTGTCTCCTTTTCAAAAGTATTTTTAAAAAGGTAATAGTAGTATTAAATGCTTATTGGAAGGAACAAACTAAAACCAGAACAAAATACATTGCTGTGAGATACAGAGTTGGAATGAGATGAACTTGAGGATTAATGTTTTGTAAGATGACCATTCCCTCAACCTCCCCTCCCACCATATACCACTGAACCAAGTGCCACTAAGCTATATCCCCAGCTCTTCTATATGACTTTTTTTTTTTCTTCTATTTTTGGCAAAACTGGGGATTGAATTCAGGCCCTTGCACTTGCCAGGAAAGTGCTTATTCTATTGAGCCAGGAAATACTCCCCCGCCCCTATATGACTTTTAATTGATATTGCTTGCATCTGTGTGTGTGTGTGTGTGTGTGTGTGTGTGTGTGTGTGTGTGTGTGTGTACGTGCACGCGCATGTGCTGGTAATGTAACCCAGGACCTCATATATTTACACAAGCCCTCTATCAGTGAGCCACACCACTGTTTCCTTTAATTTTTGTTTTGTTTTGATTTTTGAGATAGGGTCTTGAGATGTGGTTCAGACTGACCTTGAATTCTGTGTATAGTACAGGCTGACCTCCAACTCATGATTGTACTGCCTCACCTTTCCCAGGGCTGTATTACAGGTGTGTACCACCATGCCTATCTTGTTATATATGCCCTTTTGTTCTTTCTGCTAAATTACATCTTTTCATTTCAGCCTGTCTCTTTATTGGCATCTTTACTGGCATACCAATGTTTATTCGGTCCCACACATTTAGGTCAGCCAGAGTAAACAGTGTAGTAACCATCAGAAGCTTAGTGAGCACTAGCATTTTTATATGTTTATGTTTTTCTTTATATGATCCTCAAGTCTTTCCTCATTGCCATCTTATTTTATTGAAGAAAATCTTATGAATCTAAGGAAAGGTTTATGTTTCCAAGGATAAGACAACATGGAATTGTGTTTTTTTTTTTTGTTTTGTTTTGTTTTTTTTTCCTATTTTGTACAGGTCTCCCTATGCAGCTTGGACTTATAGTGATCCTCCTGCCTCAGCTTTCGTAGTGCTGGGATTACAGGTATACACTACCACATCCAGTTTCAGTGACCAGCGCAGCATGCCCCGGGTTCCAGTGCCATGTTTTCAGGTGGTACTGGGAATCAAACCAGTTCCTTGTGCTTGCCAAGGCACTAAGACTGCTGAGCTATCTTCCATGCCCAAGAACAGAACTTTTTGGCTTTGTCATAAAATAAACCTGGATGGTATATGTTGACTAGGCTTTCTAGATTTCACATTCCCTAGGCTTTATGAGTTAGGACAATGGAGAGGTATAACTGACCATCTAATACTCCATTACCCTTTTTTCCTCTTTCTTCTTCTTTTTTTTTCAGTACCAGGGATTGAACTCGACCTGGTGCTCACCAGGCAGGCACTTATGCCACTGAGCTGTATCCCCGGCCTTTCTTCTCTTTCATATTGTATGAATCCCCTTGATTCTGTCAGTATAGGACAGAGTTATTCCACATCCCCGTGAGTTGTGTTTGTTTTATTTTGCTCTGGTGCTAGGGACTAAACTCAGAACCTTTTACCCTGAGCTACATACCCAGCCCACTTTTAATTTTTTAAACTTCAAGATAGGGTCTCACTGAGTTGCTAAAATTGGGTTTATACTCGCAATCCTCCTGCCTCGGCTTCCCACAGTGTAGGATTACAGTTACTATGGAAGCCACCATACCTGCTTCCATAGATATTTTAGTTAGAAGCAGGAAAAACCCACTAAATGCTACTTTTCATACATGATTAGAAAACTGGAGTTTGATAAGGCTGATGTAATTTCTCTGACCTCAAGTATCTGAGTCCTCTCTGAGAGGACCTCTATCCTGAAGTTGCATCTTTTCAAATTCTGCCTATTTTTTATTTACTTATCCACACTTAGGCTTTTTCTTGCCAGTACTAGAATGGCAAAGAATCTCTTCATATATGTTTTTACTAGTGACTGGGCCTACTAGTAGAGCACTGTTAAAATCTTCACTAGATCATTTTCAGAAGCAAGGAGAGATGGGGTATGAGTAAAGTAGTATTAGACCTTGAATCTACTATGCCGAGGTCAAACCTAGCCTGGTTGAGTGAGGATTGCCAGCTCCCCATGGTAGCAGAAGTAAGTCTCCCAAGGAAAGGAAAACTAACGGAGAGGGCTCCTAGTTAGGACTCACTGCAGACTTTATGGGCAGTTGGAAATTGTACTTTCTCCTGGGATGGAGCAGGAGTTCCTCTTCCCTAGGTCCAATATGACTTGGTTAGAAATGCACTTTAACCTGTTTGTCTTGTCTGTTGTGATGTGATAGCCATACAGAAAGGGTCTATTTTGTGTGGGAGTGTGTTTCAGGCTGTCTCCTTGCCAGTATTGTTTCCTTTAACAGCTTTTTAAATTTTCTTTTTCCAGCAATGATGTTGTCCACTGGGCATGTACTGACCAATGTGGCAGGTCTGAGAACATAGCTGAAGCTGAAAATAGGAAAGCTGGGGGCAAGGAAGAGCCTTGAATCTTGAGGTGGGACGTTGACTCTAAGATGTCCTTGAGCAGTGGAGCCTCCGGAGGGAAAGGAGTGGATGCAAACCCGGTTGAGACATACGACAGTGGGGATGAATGGGACATTGGAGTAGGGAATCTCATCATTGACCTGGACGCCGATCTGGAAAAGGACCAGCAGAAACTGGAAATGTCAGGCTCAAAGGAGGTGGGGATGCCGGCTCCCAATGCTGTGGCCACACTACCAGACAACATCAAGTTTGTGACCCCAGTGCCAGGTCCTCAAGGGAAGGAAGGCAAATCAAAATCCAAAAGGAATAAGAGTGGCAAAGACACTAGCAAACCCACTCCAGGGACTTCCTTGTTCACTCCAAGTGAGGGGGCAGCTAGCAAGAAAGAGGTGCAGGGGCGCTCAGGAGATGGTGCCAATGCAGGAGGCCTGGTTGCTGCTATTGCTCCCAAGGGCTCGGAGAAGGCGGCTAAGGCGTCACGCAGTGTAGCCGGCTCCAAAAAGGAAAAGGAGAACAGTTCGTCTAAGAGCAAGAAGGAGAGAAGCGAAGGAGTGGGGACTTGTTCAGAAAAGGATCCTGGGGTCCTCCAGCCAGTGGCTTTAGGAGGACGGGGTGGTCAGTATGATGGAAGTGCGGGGGTGGATACAGGCGCTGTGGAGCCACTTGGGAGTATAGCTATTGAGCCTGGGGCAGCGCTCAATCCTTTGGGAGCTAAGCCGGAGCCAGAGGAAGGGGAGAATGAGTGTCGCCCGCTAAAGAAAGTCAAGTCTGAAAAGGTAAGAGGTGGCCAGATCTGGCTGCCCACTGCCAGTTAAAGCTGCCCTGGATGAACCGCCAAATGCTGTGTGCAAATCTGTGGGAGGCTCATTAGCTTGTGGGTAATGACCAATTATAAGGTCAGAGCAGCCAGTAATGGCAATGTGGCTTTATTCCAAATTAGAGGATTCCCTAGAGACCCATTTACAGCAAGCCTGGACATTTTGGGATAGCATATGTATTGTTTGGGGTTAGCTTCTTGGTAGTGTGAATTTTCTGTTACCTTGTCATTGCCCCACCTCAGATGTTTGTTGCTAGAGACTGACATCAAGCCTTTGTGTGGTTTCCTATTTCATTAACATCATCAAAGTCACACTTAATAGACCTTTGGTTATGCGTACAGGTTGAGTGCTGTTCTTAATGGCATAAATGGTACTGCTGGGTTTCTAGAACAAAGTTTAATTAAGTTTCATGGGGTAATCTACCAAGTGTGCTGTGGTGGCTACCAAAAAGCAATGGGCCACAGCATCTGGACTGGTAAATGAGGGACCGGAGGTACTGACTATACTATGAAGAACCTTCTCAGACCTTATGAGTTACTATTGTGTCTATGACAGTTTGCCCTAGAAAGAGTCTGTGGCCACTGGAAAAGTATAGCCCTTTGCCAGGTACCTCTTGTAATTGGGACTCAGAGTCTCTTGGTGGTTTTGTCACTGCCAAATAGTATAAAGGTAACTTACCTTCTGCTTGACTTGGAAGGCTATGTGCCTACAGCCCCAGGAGGGGTTGGGGCTGGGTCTCTTCCCTGGGAAGATGGTAATCTTTGTTGGTGTCTCAGGAAATGGAGCTTATAGGCTAGCAAGTTGGAGGCCTGGGTCAGCTCAGGCTACTGTCATCTTCAGCCACTTCAGTTTCTTACAAAGCAGCTCTTGATTTTCTGCTCTGTGCTCAGCTCATCCTGTATTTTCAGCTGATCCCAGCAGATGCAGTATAAATTGATTTCTCTGTAATTACTTCAGCTGCAGCAGGGAATACCTATTTCCCTATATAAGTGTTGGTAAATAAAGACTGGATGTGGATGTTTGGGTGGTGGTGCCCTTAGTGCCTGGATTTTAGTGGTAGCTTGCACTTTCTTTGCTGTAGGTATCTTGGTCTTTGCCTCTGGCACATCTGTAACTTTCTTCAACAACATCTGGTCTTCTCTGGTAACAGAGCTGTGAATTTCGTATACTAATAACACAGTAGCTTACTCACTTTTACCAGTAGCAGCTGCCAGAGAGGCTGCTTGTATTCAAGTGGCAGATGCTATAGTCCACCTTACTGGAGTCAGGTTCCAGCTGGTTACTAGCATGGCTCATCTTGTGCTGGCTGTAATTTGCCATTTTCTCTGGGGTGCAGATGGGTAATACTGTTTTAAAGAGGCTGAAGAGTACTAGGAGTTCTTGCTTCTGTTCCCAGCCCATTAGACTATTCCTTACATATGGTTTGAGGAACTCTTGCCATATATCTATGTTGGTAATCATTGTTTTTCCTGTGCTAAAAAGCACATCTGAGATTGGCTTTCAGTTTCTTTTCTATTATAATACTTACATTGCAATCTTCTAAGCCCAGTTGTAGTTTATGGGTGAAAGACTTAATGATGCCGACCTTCATAGTGGATGTAAGTCTAAATGTCCATGTTTATCTCCAATAGAGAAGCAAATGGAACTCATTTTCTCTTGTATAGGTGCAGGGATTGGTTGGGTAGCTGCTCTTCAAACTATAATTGGACTAAAAGATGTAATACATCCAGCTGACCATACACCATCATGCCAAGGAGTTTTGCTTCTTAATAATATGGCTTTGTCTCCCTGGGAGACTGAGCATGGGGCAGTGAGCACAGGAGAAGAGCGAGATGGCACTTTAATTTTTGGAAGAAAAATAAAATTGCTGAAGAATCTTTTTTTTTTTTTTTTTTTGCGGAACTGGGCATTGAACTCATGCCCTTGTACTTGCCAGGGAAGCATTTATCCCACTGAGCCATCTCCCCACCCCCTTGGAAAGTACTTGTAAAAGAAAAAAATTAGCAGTTTGATGTTACGGTGAGCAACAGCCTGCTTTCTCAGCCCTTCCTTTGTTCCTTCAACCCTTTTGAATGTACTGGTTCTGGGGTTGCTTTATCATATTGCCTTTGCCAGTGAAGTAATTATTGAAATAAATGTTTGGAAGTTGCTAAGAGATGAAAATACACTACTCTAGGGAGAGAGCATTTCTAGAATGGATGAAAGAAAGAGAGGCTAGGGTTGTAGGTTAGTGGTAAAGTTCTTTCCTAGCAAGGATGAATCCTTGGGTGTGATTCCCCAGCATCACAAAAAAAAAAAAAAAAAAAAAAAAAAAAAAACAACACAAAACAAAAAAAAAAAAAAAAAAAAAAAAAGCTGAGTGTAGTGCCACACAGAATCCCAGGACATAGGAGGCTGAGGCAGGAGGATTGCTTTAAGTTCAAGGCCAGCCTGGCCTACACAGTGAGTTCAAGGCTGGCCTGAACTACAAAGGGAAACCTTGTCTCAAAAAACAAAAGCACACCCCCAAAGCAAAATAAAAGGAAAAAAGATAAGGAAACTTAGGAGCCTTACAGGGAGGAACTCTTGAGAAGCAACAGTTTCTTAAGGCTCAGTCATTGGTGATGAAAGTTTTCTTTGCTATGAAATACAGGCTTATCTATGGCCTAAATGGTTTGGAATATTCCTTCTTTGTAGAGACAACCAACAGAACTACAACGTCAAAATAGATATGTGGATATAATCTAGAACTACATGCTCCGAGCTGGGAATTAGGAGGAATTTATAAAATCTGGAAAGTGCCTAAACCAGAATTCGCCCACAACCACTGTGACCTGCTTTGAAATAGATGAGTATAGTCTGCAGGGCAGGATAGAATTGTCCCCTGTCCAGTACTAGTAATGAGGGAGATTTGAATATTTAAATCACCTATCTGAGGGCCTTCTCTCTCGAAATGTAGATATCTCAAGCTAAGATAAGGCTTTCCCTTCATGGGATCTGCTTTTGCTCCACCACACCTCTCTGGCAGGGCTCACTGTGCTGTTTCCTAGCATTCTAGGAGAGAGCACAGATGGCTCTTAGCATTGCTGCTGCCCTGAATTGTTGAATGCTTCTGCCTCATACTTCCTGCCAGGGAGGAAATGTTGAGGAATAAACAAGACAGCCTTCAGGCTCCTGCTTCCTCCTGCCTTCCTTTGATTGATTGATTATTAAGTTAGGGATGGAAGGGAGGTGGAGAGGAGGAAGGGTGCCTGTCTGAGCACCCAGAGCTTAGTGCTTCTGTCGCCACTCTGACAGGCAAGGAAAAAATAATTCACAGACTATAGATAAGTCATGTCGCTATTAAGACTCTTGTCAGGGCTTATGTCTAGGAGTTTAAGATGAGACTCTTCTCACCCCTCAATCATTATATGGTATCTAGTAGTCTCTAGTCTCTATAAAGGGTCTATCTAGGATGTTGCAACCAGATGTTCCCCTGGCCTCTCTTTAGCTTCTTTTGATCTTAAGGGGTAGAAGCACTACACTTTTTTCCCCATGTTTGTGTGTCAGTCCCTGCCACTTTCAGAATGCTGCATGTACTCACATTTTCTCTCTTAACTCAGAATGAAAAAAACTATGAAGTATACTTGTTTGCCTTCTGATGGTGCATGTTACCATATCTATGTACTAAGAGCATCTTCCTTTGCCCTTGGTTTGGTGTTCTTGCCCTAGTCTGTGCCTTCCAGCTCATTTCTCTTGTGTTATAATCCCTCATTGCCCAATCAAGGGCAGATCTCTCTTACGCCTTTTATCCAAGGCTGTCTGTCTAATGCCTTCTCCCCCCCCCCACTGGCTGTTCTTTATCAGCATTGATGGCTGTATCAGTCAGCCTTGCTTCCTGAAGGTGCAAGCCCTCTAGCATTTTCCTTCATGGAAAAAATTTATAAGTTCATATTTATGTGGGACAGAGTTATAGTCTGTAACTGTAAGCTTAATTTATTTTTCCATTCAGTAGCTCTGTTTTCCTCCTGGCTGTTGGAATTCAAGGAGGGCCGAGAAAAAAACTTGTGCAGTTTCCTTATTTTACAGAAGAGAAAACTTAGACTAGGAAATTTAAATCATGTGACTTGTCCAGGATATCACAGGTAGTCAGTGGAAAAACTAAACAGATGCCAGGTTTCTGGACACAATAATTTAAAATTATTAATTTCTGGTACATAATAAATACATTCATTGTGGGAAATGAATATACACATGTCACATCTTGAGCCTTTTTACTTCCACTTCTCTCCTTCCACTCATCCTTGGGGATGCCAGATTTTGATGGCATGTTGTTACTTTGGCTTTTTTTTTTTTTTTTTTTTTTTCATGTGTGTATTTGGTACAGAGTGTAACCGTGCAGATCTTCCTGTTTTCAGCCTCCCCAGCACTGGGATTACAGGTGTGCACCTCCATGCCCAGACTCTGTGGCTGTCTCAGGGTGCCCTGGGGGCAGATCTGGTGTGTCATGCAGGACAAGGATCGAACTCTGGTTCCTGTGCTTGCCAAAGTAGGCACTTTGTCTGCTGAGCTATCTTGCTGGCCCTACTTTGGATTTCTTAATGGATCTTTAGCTATAATGAGGAGTTCTCCATTTACCTTTTAAAGACTACCTTTAAAATGTTGGATATGAATGCCCAGGTGTCCAGAATTGCTTTCACTTTTCATAGTGACTTATAGCATTGAGCAAACAAAAAATCTTTCAATTTATGATTCTCCAGTAAGTTGTAGATTTTTGCAAATAAATGCCACTTAAACTTTTTTTTTTTTTTTTTCAGAACCAGGGATTGAACTCAGGCTTTTGTGCTTGCCAGGCAAGCACTTATTCTACTGAGCCATCTCCCTGACCCATTAAATGGCCATTTAAAGCAAAGACAGTACCTATCTTATTGTGTATATAGAGAAAAAGTTAGATTTATTGATTGATGATTTAGCAGTCCTTGGGATTGAACTAGGGCCTTCACACTGAACTACATACCCAAATTTTTGAGACAGGATTTCTGAATAAGTTGACCAGGCTAGGTTCAAACTTGTCATCTCCTTCCCTCAGCCTCTCAGAGGAATTACAGTGTGTGACTATGCCCAATGAAAAATTACTTTTAAGATGCTTCTTTGAGTTTGACTTTTTAAAGGTGTGTTTTTGTGTGCTCATGAACATGTACATGTGCTGGACTGTTTCTTTTTAAAATTATTTTTATGTATTTGGTACAGGATCTCACTACACAGCTCAGACTCATAGTGATCTTCCTGTTCTCAGCTTCCTCAGCACTGGGATTACAGGTGTGCACCACCACACCTGGACTCTGGCTGGCTCAGTGTGTCTAGGGGGTGACACTGGCTCAAAATGTGATGCCAGGAATCGAACCCCAGTCCCTGCACTTGCCTAAGCATGTGCTTAGTCCCCAGAGCTATCTCACTAGCCTGCTGGATTGTTTCTTGAGCCATATTTTTGTTGTAATGATTGAGGTATTGCTAGTTCATTTTTTAAATTGACATATAATACTTTACCATCTTTATGGAGTACAATCTAAATATTTAGCACATGTATACTGTATGTAATGATCAAATCAGGATAATCACCATTTCCATCGCCTTAAACATTTATCATTTCTTTGTTTTGGGAACCTTTGAACTCTTCTGTTTCCTTAAAAATATATACAATACAGCTGGGCGTGGTGGCGCATGCCTGTAATCCCAGCACTCGGGAGGCTGAGGCAGGAGGATTGTTGTGAGTTCGAGACCAGCCTGAGCTACAAAGTGAGCTTAAGGCCAGCCTGAAGTGCTAGTGAGACCCTGTCTCAAAAAGACAAAAAAAAAAAAAAAAAAAAAAAAAAAAAAAAAAAAAAAAAAAAAAAAAAAAAAAAAAAAAAAAAAAAAAAATATATATATATATATATATATATATATATACACACACAATACATTTTAAACTATAGTCATCTTACTCTGCTGTAAAACTCTACCACTTATTCCTCTTCACTGTATTTTCCTATCAGTTGTCTAATGATACGTCCTTCCTTATTTGGCAGTTGCTGGTAAGGAGAAAAACCCCTGTTCTGGTACTTTTTACTTCAACATATCACTAACAGGCAAGCCTTTAAATATATTGTGGGCATTACTATAAAGAGAAGATGCATTGATAGATGTTGTCACTTTTCATCCAGTATGCTAAATGGCTGCATTTTCAATTTGATACTAGATTTTACACACAAGGGAATAAAGCCGAGATGGTCTCTGTTTTTGTTTTTTCAGTGCTGCTAGGGCTTCACACATGCAAGGCAAATGCTCTACTCCTAAGCTTCACCCCACCCCCCACCCTCTGCCTCCTGTGTTTTGTTGTTATTTGTTTGTTTTTAATTCTGAGGCATGTTCTCATAAAGTTGCCCAGGTATTTTCAAACTTGTGATCCTCATGCCTCACCTTCCCAAGTAGCTGGGATTACAAACTGGTACCAGTTTGTCTGACAGTTGTTGCTTTTAGGGTATTTTACTGCTCACCATCTATAGCTGAGTGCCTGAAAGTGTGCCCTCTAAAACCATGTGTATCACCCCTACTGGGTTTCAGAAACACAGATTCTTGGCCTTGTCCCACATCTCCTGTGCTTCCATTTAATGGTCTTAAATTGCTTTATGTACAGTGACATGTGTCTTTGTAAGGTAGTTATTGGAATCCTTCTAATTTTAAATGCGCACTTTTTTTTTTTTTTTTTTTTTTTGGTATTTTAGGGAAAGGTCTACAGGATGTTCAGGGTCTCACTACTAGATGGGACTCGCAGTTATCAGCCTGTTTACAGCCTCCCAAGATCTGGGATTACAGGTGTGTGCCACCACGTCTAGCCCAGTCTCAATTGCCATCTCAGTCTGCCCCAGGGGTGGGGCTGGCACAGTAGTCTAGGGGGATCTAACCCCTGGCCCCTGAGCCTGATTGGCAGGCACTTTAATCCACTGAGCTATTTGGCTTGCCTCTCTAAATTTTGATTTCACAGCAACTCTTGTCTATGTCTTAATGGTTAAGAGTATACTCTGTGGCCAGACTATCTGTGTTTGTACCCAGCCTTGCCACTTACTGGATGATATTGACTATGTTACTAAATTGCTGTATTTTCTCATCTGCAAATTGAGGAAGACAGCAGTCCATACCTAATGTTCTTGTGAGATAATATTAGTTCAGGTAAAACACTTAGAATAATGCCTGGTATATTGGAAACATTCAATAAATATTTAAAAATATGATGAGTTGAAATGTCTGTGCTAATAATGGGCTGAAATATAACAACATTCCACTATGCAGGAAGCCCAGTATGAACAGATAAACATGTTGGCTAAGATGTCTACACTATGCTCAGAAGTTCCAAACCTGGGCTGGGAAATCTGTCTGCCAATGATATGTTCCAAAGTTCCTGATATTTATAATTGGGTGGGGGGAGGTAGAGAGATCAGAAATAGGCTTCAGAGGATATTGAAGTGGTCTTATTGAATTTCATATGAATTGAGTTTCCGCTTTGGCCATGTTCCTGGTAAGGGGATGAGATGTTGGATGGATGTTGCTGTGGGTCTGCCAGCATACACAATCTCATGGACCTGGGAAGAGTACTCTATTTTTGTTTCTACACAAGAGTGCATGGAAAAATCTTAAGCCTCAGTTCTTAATTTTCTTACCACAGTGTGAACTTGTATTTTTGCTGTTGGGTATAAGAGCTTTACCTAGCAGAGCTTATCAGGCAAGGCAGCAGGGCTGGGGCTTTCAGGCTAGAGGTGACAGTAACATTCACTGCTGAGTTCCTGCCACTGCTGGCTGGCTGTGCCCTCCTCTCTGTGGTGTTCACTCTTCAAGCCATGCTTGAGTAACCTGCCTCCAGAGCTGCTGCTGACAAGGCCATGTTCAGAGGCCTTGGAAATTACACTCTTCATTTCCTTATCATCCCCTGACCCACAGTGCAGAGCCTTCTGGTGCAGGAACAAGGCAGAAAAAAATCCAGACGGCTCCCAGCCAGCATGTGTCAAGAGCTACAAAGAAGGAAATTGGACTTGCTCACTTAAAAACCATAGGGTTAGGCTTTGATTTCTGGTTCCTGCAGAGAGGTATTTGTGTGTGTGAGAGCATGTTTTATCCCTGTGTATATGTATAAAATGAGTATTGCATGGCAAAGATGTGGAAGGCAAGCATCTGAAAGCAGGCGCAAAAGGAAGATTGCTTTTCTCTTCAGTTAATTTCCCAGTTGTGCCATTGGAATGGGCTGGAAAGCATTAGCATCAGGAAGGTGCCAGACCATATTAATATTTTAAAATATATTTCTCTCGGTACAGTTTAGTCATGGTTGAGAGCACCCACACAAGACTCTTCCTGGGCTGGCTGAGGAGACATTTTTAACAGCCTTTTCCCTGAAGTCGTACATCCTCGATGACATTGGCATAATCAATACTTAAACTACCTAAGGGAGTATAGACTTCGACTCTGTCTTGGGTAAGAGAAATAGCTCTTTTGAGATGGAAGACCATGTGACAAAAGAGAAACAGGGATTTAAAGCATCCTTAGATTTTCTGCTTATAGGGCAAAATTCTCTTAAAGCCCATCTTCATTTGTAGGGATTGGTATTACAAAAACAGTCTTTCTTTTCTCTCTCTCTAGTCTTAGAGGGCCAAAAGAAAGATTTTTCAGGCTGAAAAAATAAGATACGGAGGATGGTAGAAGGTTTTATATCATGCTTGTTTTTTTTTTTTTTTTTTTTTTTTTTGTGGTGCCAGGGATTATACTCTGAACCTTGCACTTGTCAGGCAGATGCTTATGCCACTGAACTATCACCCCCACTGTTTTTGTTTTTTAAAGACAGGATCTCGCTCTGTAGTCTGGGCTGCTTGAACTTGCTATGTAGCCCAATCTGGATTACAGTCTGATTTGCAATCCTATCTCAGCCTTCTAAATGCTGAGATTACCATCTTTGCTGCCATGCCCAACCCAGTTAAAAGTATTTGAATAGCCTGCACACTTCATGTCCTTAATTTGCCTTTTCTTGAGCTTCCACTGCCTTAACATTACTGCTGCCATTGATGTATTTATGAAGTGGAAGAGGAAGGAAAGGGAAGGGAAGAAAAAAAGAGGAAAGAAGGCAAGGGAGGGAAAGGAAAGGGAGAGAGAGGAGGAAAAGAAGGTCCTGTAGCTTTTAGGCCCTGGAGGTATTTGTAAACTCTTTGTTATTGAAAATACTCTGTACAGAAGCATTTTCACATGAGGTAATAGTTACTGTGAGAGAGGATATCTTCTTTCTTACAAAGTCCTATACTGTTAACATTAGCAGCTTTTGAGAAATTGTAAAAAAATTCAAATCTCAAATCTTATTCCAGGCCCCCAAATCAGAAACTTTAGGTTTGAAATCTAGGAATTTATATTATTAGCTCTTTTTTTGATTATAATACACACTCAAGTTTTTGGATCTACTGCTATATACCACCTTTCTTAAAAATCAAAATGAAGCCAGATGTCCTCGCACTTGGGGAGGCTGTCAGAAGGATCTCAATTCAAGCCAGCCTGGGCCATTTAGTGATTTTCCAAGACCTTGCCACAAAATAAAAATAAAAAAAAAAAGAACGAGAATTGTAGCTCAGTGTAAAAGTGCTGGCTTTAGTCCCTCTTATGCCCCCCCAAACTGAAAATGAAAAATTTCCAAAAGCTCAAAAGGGTACCAAATAACCCTGGACAGTAGGGTACTTGTTTCTTCTTTGCTATTCAGATAGATCTTTTATTTTTGTGACAAATTGACAGGTACCTAAAATTGGAAGAAGGAATATCTGAGGTTTAATACTGTGAGGGCAGAAGATGCATTCAGATTATTTACCTTTTTAAACTTCACCTTTCTCCTCTGTAATGTGGAAGTAATAGTGTTAACTTTGTGTGAATTAAATGAGGTGAAGAAGGTTGAGTACTCAGCCCAGTGTTTTGGTACTGTAAAAATTGTTAGCTGGGAGTGCAGGTGCATGTCTGTAATCCCAGCATTCTAAGAAATGAGGCAAGAGAATTGTAAGCTTGAGCTAAGCCATGGGCTATTCAACAACTTAGCAAGACTCCGTCTCAAAGTTTAAAAAAAGCCGGGCGTGGTGGCGCATGCCTGTAATCCCAGCACTAGGGAGGCTGAGGCAGGAGGATTGTTGTGAGTTCGAGACCAGCCTGAGCTACAAAGTGAGCTTAAGGCCAGCCTGAACTGCACAGTGAGACCCTGTCTCAAAAAAAAGACCAAAAAAAAAGTTTAAAAAAAATAACAAAAACCTGGAGATAACAGCTTAGTGCAAAGTCCCTGTATTCATTGTCCAATACTGTTTTTTGAAAAATCTGGTTATAGTCCAGGTACTTGGAGACAGGAAGATCATGTGAGGTCAGCTTGAGCAACAAGGTGAGTCCTTGTATCCCAAAAAATTTTAGCCATCCTTGGAGACATTGAAGTTTATTCCATGAACGTCTTTGGAAAAAAGGAATTTATGAGACACAATATTTCATTTCATATTGATTTCAAGGAAAGCTAGAGGGAGAGATTGATTCAGAGCATTTAGAGCCATTGAGGTTTGGGGTTTTTTTATTTGGTTGCATTAGAAGTGTGTGTTGGATTTCTTTTGATAGAGGGCTGCTAGCAGGTTGAAGAACTACAGCTCTTGCTTAACTATTGTCCACTAAGATCATTTCTTTTGCACAATTAATGTGTTATTAATTAGAATTTAAAACTTGAAAAATGTTTTACTTGGGGCTGGGGAGATGGCTCAGTAGAATAAGTGCTTGCGTGGCAAGCACAAGGGCCTGAGTTCAAACCCCGTTCCACCAAAAAAAAAAAAAAAAGAAAAATGTTTTTCTTTGGTCTTTCTTCAACTCCTACATTACCTTCCTAAGGTTTGAAATAGAGGTAACACAATTATTTTAGTTTAGAAAGATTTTTTTTTTCTCCCTACTAATCCTCAGAAAGTGTATACTTTAGCCTTTGAAGGGATTAGCACAAATAGCCCAGTCAAGAGAATGAGGTTGGAGAGATTTCTCTTTTACAAGGATGTCATTAGCTGCAATAAAGAAAAAAAAAAGTAGTTTTAAAATTTTTAGAGGAAAAACAGATGCAATGTATTAATTTATCGAATCTGTATTGTTAAGGTGTCTTGAAACTGTCTGATTGACATTTGTAGTTCAATAAAATTAAAAAAAAATAAAATTTTTAGAGGAGCCAAGAGTAATAGTGTGTGTCTGTAATCCCAGCACTTGGAAGGCTGAGGCAAGAGGATTGCTGGGAGTTCAAGACCAGTCTGAGTTACAAAGTGAGTTCAAGACCAACATGCATAGTAAAACCCTGCCTCAAAAAGAAAAAAAAAAAGAGGAAATTTTTAACCTCAAATTTTTGTTGTCTATCAAAAAAATACAATTTGATTGTGTCCCTAAAAAACTAAATTTTAATTGCTTTTAAAATTTAAAACTACTACTTGTTTTTCTTGGGCTCTGTTTTTGTTTTGAAATGGGTCCTTTCCATTTTAAAATGCTTTTCCTTAACTGGTACATAGCTCACCAAGCTCAGAGTTTCTGTTTCCTGGGAGATAGTTTCTTCAGAAGTCAGGTTCTTAGCCCTGCAGTGAATCAAACTGTAGTGAAAGGTGCAGAAAGTATACTGTGCACCAAGAGTAGCCAAAGGTAGAGAAATTAACATTCAGGATAGATACAGAATCTCTTGGTATTGAGGCTTCTCCACTTAGGCCACTTTCAAAATCACTTCTGGAGCCTTTTACAAAGTACAGATGCCTTGCTGCAGTAAAATCTATGGGGCCAAGTGTGATACTGTTTAAATTGCGAGGGACTTTCAATGTTCTTGATTGAAAATCAATAAACTTGTGCTTTCCTTTTATAGTGCTGCCTTTGGGAATCCCACTACTCATTGCCCAGCAGACTCTGGAAGTTGACTTTCTGCCGTTTGCAGATGGGAGCTATGCCCTTCACTGTCCGTGTTATGTGGTTCTCAGGTGTCTTACACAGCATAGTGTGCTCACAATTTTCCAACTTTGGATGCTTAAGTGGTAGTCTGTTGTGTAGGACTAATGCTGTCAGGAACCTTGCTTCTCAGTGTCCCCCTAACTGGAGAATCAGTTACTGAATTTATCAGTTACAAATCTCTAAGGTATACTGTCTATATATATCAACATTCATTATTCATTTAAAATATTGATTCAAAAATTTAGGGAAATTAATATGACTATATATATTTTTTTCCTATGTAGGTAAGTTGTGTTTTCTGTAGAGATTAGTAGGGATTTGGATCATGAGAATTTATTTATTTATTTATTTAATTTGTATTTTAACTTGAAGAGTGAAAAATAGAAGCAAAAATAAATAGAAAAAATGGCATAAACAGGGTAACATACAATAATACATATGCTACAAATTTTCAAAACAGGGATAGCTAAATATATATATATATTATATATATATTATATATATATATAATATATATATATATAATATATTTATACACACACACACACAAACACACACGCACACATATTTTTTTTTTAAATAATCCAACACAGATCAGCAGTCCACAATAGAAATGAGTTATCTACATAGTTGTTGACTTGAGCCATTCATAGCTCAGTATATTAATATGACTTTACTATATACCTGCATTTTTATATTTTTCTGCTGGATTCTTAAGACTGAGTTATGCCCCTGGCCCTCGAGTTTGCCCGGCCCTAGAGTGTACTATGTCTGATTCGTCCAGCGTTGCCGCCATGAAGAAAGTGGTTCACCAGCTCCGGCTGGAGGCCGGGCTCAACTGCATGAAGGTTTCCCAGGCTGCTGCAGACTTAAAACACTTCTGCCTGCAGAATGCTCAGCATGATCCTCTGCTGACTGGAGTATCCTCAAGTACAAATCCCTTCAGACCACAGAAAGTCTGTTCCTTTTTGTAGTCAAATGAATTCTTAAGAGTTTCCCAGATCACTTTTAACCAACCAGTGACTGTTCAGAAAAAAGAAAACTGAAGCCTTTAAAAAAAGTTCCCCTTTCTTAACATGTGCCATAACATACAAACTTCTACTTTTGTCAGTCTTTAACATCTACCTCTCTGGGTTTTCATGAATTTCTATTTCACGAGGGTATTTTATTTTATTTTTTATTTATTTATTTTTTTTGCGGAACTGGGGATTGAACTCAGGCCCTTGAGCTTGCCAGGGAAGCACTTATTCCACTGAGCCATCTCCCCAGCCCCATAAGTTCAGTTTTTTTTTTTTTGGTGGAACCGAGGATTGAACTCAGGCCTTGCACTTGCCAGGGAGGTGCTTATTCCACTGAGCCATCTCCTTGGCCCCACGAGGGTATTTTATAAACACTGGTGCCAACGTATAATAAAATACTTAGTATAAAAAAAAACAAAACAAAACAAAAAAAAAAGGAGTGAGTTAAAGCTAGACCTATATAACAAGAAATGTAACTTTTGTATCAAATAAGGTCAGTCAGGTACCCTCAGGGTTTATCCTGTAACCCTGTACCACACTTTGTAGATCCCTTGTCAGTGTCAGCCATGCAGATGAGTCATGGTCATTGCTTGACCAATTTGCTCTTTGTGGAAGCCTGAGAGAAAGTTTTCTTTCCATGTAACTCTCCTTAGGCACACTGTACATTATTGATCATATTCCTCTGTGGTCCTTAATCTCCTTGATCAGAAAATTTGGGGCACAACTGAGTTCCATGATGTTACAGTACAGGTTCTCCTATGTCCTGAGTCTTCACTGACCTTGAAAGGCTAGGGCCAAAAAACCTTTCTTTTTCTCCAGTTTTTGATCTGTAAACTTGGGTTGTTAACACTCCAGAAGAGAAGCTTATTATTACCCTGCAACATATGCAGTTCTGTTTACCCATACTATTTGTCTAAATATCAGACATCATAGGCATAACATGGAACATGTATTTTCCATCAAGTATTGAGATATTAACTCTTAAGTCCTTACAGAATATGAAGAAAGAAAAAAAAATCTTAAAAAAACAGGAATTAACACTTACATATATTTACATAGATATTTAGAAATCTATCCATATACAGCATTGTAGCAGGACTGTCTTGTGACATTTTTTGTCTTATTTTTCATTTATTACCCTTTAAAAAAATTTATTTGAAAGACAGTATAGTAATAGCTGGTATGTCATGACAAGAAGTACATATTTAGAAGACCAGAATAACAGGCATTTGAAGTGTGACCCTTCTATTACACTTTGTTAAATTCAGTGCAGTTGCTTGGTTCACAGGTATCAGCATAGTTAGTTGGGTTGAGAATCCTACCACTTAACTGCTAGTTTAAAAAATCTCCTGATGTTTTTCAGGATCATTGTCTTACCCATCTAGTATGCATAAATGAATGGTTTTTGCCCCTGTCATGTTTCTTAGCTTTTCTCCTTGCCCTCTCATTGTCCAGTCCTCAAGTTCTCGCTTTCCTTTTAATTATGTTATACATTTCTATTTGCAATTCTTCTTTTGAGTTATACTAGGGAGAGTATATGATATTTGCACATGTGGGTCTAGTTTATTTTGCTTATAAGTATATCTTCAAGTGGCATGAGAATTTATTAATTCAAAGGTAGGGTTTTTCCCCTCATTGGTGTGTGAATATATTTATGTGTTTATACTAGAGAAAGTATTCCTCATTCTCTGGAAAATTGGGACATTCCAAAATCAAATAATGTTGCTGATTTCTGAATCCACTTCTAGGCACAGTCAAATTAGACATGCTGTTTTAGGAAGAGAAAATATTACCTTACAGAAACAGTGAAAAGCCATTATCTTTTAGTTCTTTGTTGTTTGTGTTTTTTGTGGTATGGGGGATTTAATCTAGGGCTTTCAGAGTAATCTACATTCCCAGCCCTTTTTCTATTTTTTTTTATTTTCAGACAGGATCTGACTCAGTATGATACTCACACTGCGTTCAAACTTGTAATCTTCTTGCCTCAGCCTCCCAAAATATTGGGATTACAGGCATGTGCCACCATGCTTAGCTGATGTGCTGTTTTTAATAAACCGTTTCTTTGAAATAAAAAAATTAAGAGATTTGAAACATAAATTAAGAGATTTGTTGGTATTTTAAGTCTCAAATTTAAGAGTAATTATGTTAATTGTTATCAGAGGTGAAAATATGCTTAAATATATAGTGAAGTCACTTAAAAACATTGTGCAACTAGCCACAGTGGCACACTATATTAGTCTAAGCATTCTTGGAGGAGGATCACAAGTTCAAGACCAGCCTGGACAATTTAGTGACTTAGTGAGACCTATCAAAAGTCAGGAAATAGTTCAATGCAGAGGGCCTGGGTTGAATCCCCATACTTGAAAGGAAAACAAAAGTATATGTTGTGGAATGACATTTTGGTCAGTGATTATTCTCATAATTTTAAAATGTTTTTAGTACAAGCACATGTATTATTTATAGTTTCAAAAGTTATATTAACCTATATTTATTTAGGTGTTTTTGTTTTTTGAGATAGTCTCACTGTGTAACTCAGGTTGGCTTGAACTCGTGATGTAGCCCCTGCTGTCCTCAAACTCATGGTGATCCTCTTGCATTAGGCTTCTGAGTACTGGGATTACAGGCATATATTACCTATCCCACCTTAAGCTATACTTTAGGTGGATTTTTTATTTTTGGAGTGTCTCAGGTGCATATACCATCAGTTAGTAGGACAAAAACTGGCCTACTAACTGATGTAGTGGGGAAGTCATCATATGAAATAACTGCATATAGAGCCAGGGATGGTGGTGTATGTTTTGTAATCCCAGTGCTAGAGAGGCTGAGGCAGGAGCATCGCGCGCACCCTCGCCAGCAAGGATGACGCAACAACCAGCTCTTCCATCTGCAGTTTATTCAGGACCCTTGAACAATCTTGCTTCTTCTCCCCCGAGCACAAGCAGGCTGTCTCCTAAATACCCCCAGGGACCCAATCCCAGTTTGACACTTGGCCTTTGATGATAGGTCCATCTATGCGGAAGCACACTAGTGCCTTTTTCTTAACCATATATGGCAATGAACAGCGAGGAGAGCACTCACCCTCAAAAGGGTGGAAGGCGGAAGCCAGCCCCATGTTGGGCGCGGCAACACGCAGCTCTCCACAGCTCCCTCTTTTTGTTTTTATAGCAGCAGGTGGGAACAGGGGCCTGATCTCTGCTGTACAAGAGGACCTTCGCCGGACATGTGTCCAGGTGTTATCCACTCAGAGCATGTCTGCGCTGCCCGATACCGTTTTTTGCAGAGGTGGGACATTAAGGCATCAAACCCACATACAATCAGGTATGCTCCCCAGAGACCCCGAGAACTGGAAACCTCGTAAGTCTCCCTGCAGTGCTTTGCCTCACAACCTGCGCCTCTTCGGGGTGCTGAATGAAGCTGTTCATACTTATCTTTCCACATCTGCACATCGGCAGGTGGATGTAAGGCCAAGAGCGCTTGTTTTAAAACTACTTGCTGTTGTTGATTGCTACGCCAGCAACGATAAACAAGATAGCTCAGAACAAAAATAGCAATACAGCAAATAACAAACAAAGATAATGATCCGGACCATCGAGTCAACCAGCCCGCAGCCTTAGCCAGTGAGTGCCACAGCCCTTCTGCCAAGACAGGAGGAACACGGGTTTTGTTCACCTGAGCGATAGCATGGCTCAACTGTACTGTGTAATTTAAGAAGGTAGTATTCCAAGGGCCACTCAAATAAGCATTAAGCTGTTGTACAACCATGGAAGCATTCTCTACTACGTTAGGTGTAACACAGATTTCCCTAAAACCTAACCCACACATCAACTTTTGTTGTATATT